>APFE030233812.1:5198-21475 GCA_000404065.3 Pinus taeda
TATGATTCTCTCTCTCTCTCTCTCTCTCACACTCATTGTGTGTGTGCATTTTAGGAGTTTAATGCTATTATATTAATTAACGGGGTCATTTCCACCAAGCTTATTACATAAAAATTAATAAAATTAAGATACTACAAAATACGGAAAATAAACAACCCTATCATCTTCAGTTGTCATTTTACTTGTAGGAGATATGTTATTCATTTAGCCACTTGCTAAATTCGATTGAATCAACAAACATAGTGAAATTTATTTAATATTCAGATGTGATCTACTTACCATGGATACATTACTAGTGTCAATAAATGTTGCAAGGAATTGTGTAGAAATTTCCACTGTAGATAACCTCATAATGCAATATACTAAAGCAAAATACTAGATCTACTTCTACAAAAAACTTTGTAGAAGCTTAATCAATTTGAACAAGATCAAATAGAACACATATAACAGAGAATGAGAAATCATACACATGAAACACAGAGGAATACTCTGGGGAAAGCCTTAGCTAAAACGCTTGATCTCTGTATTATCATACAAGTGAAAATAGTCTGAATTACACAAAGGCTTAGCTTGGAAGCTCTCCAGCTCTCAATAAAATCCCTCAATACATCTCACAGACTGAATAGACACAACATATGCCTTCCCTCAATCCTCCAAGCCTCCTATTTCCTTGTGTAGTTTTTCTTGTGGTCCAACGTTGCCACCTGTGTGAAGTCTGGCCTCATACAACTCACTGAACTCAGAAATAACTGCACAATCCTTAAGGAATGAATTCCTTCTGCATGTAAGAGATATTCACAATGGAATATTCCTGCAACTGATAGTACACTGTCCCACCATCTGATCTCAATTGGGTCTCTGACAGAACTGACATGCATGAGTTATTTATGAGAGAAGATCCAATTATATGAAGTGCAATACTTATATGCATGCATGCATTAACTAATTAAACTCACAATCAGTTCCTCCAACTGTTGGAACTAATCTAACTGGACTTAACTCAGTTAACTGAGCTAACTAACTACAACTCAAAATTACAACTCATCCTTATCTCTTTAGCTAAGGGATAAATTCCTCAATCAAAGGAATAACTATTGCACATCCTCACATAGACTTCATGTTTGATTTTCCTCAACTAATTAACTCAAGATGAATTAATTAATTATTTTACAAACAGCTGCTAAGATCAAATTCAAATTTTAATTCACAATTTTAGTTGAGGGAACAACTAAAATTGCAATGTATCTCGAAATGCTATTTATAGTAATGCTATTTTTAGCACTTCTATATTTAGCATTTCTTGTTGCTATTTTCAACACTCCCTCTCAACAAGAAATGGATTATCAGTCACCCCAATCCTGACTCTATGGAACTCAAACTTGCATTTTGGCAATGTCTTAGTCAAAATATCTCCATCTCGCTCCTTGTTCGAAACATACAGCAACAACATGATCCTCTTCACCACACAGTCTCGAAGATGATAGTAATAGATCTCAATGTGCTTGGACCTGTCATGAAACACTGGATTCTCAGAGAGTTTAATACAATTATCGCAATAGATCACGGTTGAATCCATCATTTGACCAAACAATGCCACTAGAATCTTTTGCATCCAAATGGCCTCACATGCCGCTTGAATGGCAACGATGTATTCAGCCTCTGTCGAGCTAAGTGCAACTGACCTTTGTTTCCTACTTTACTAGGAAATTGTAGCTGAACCAAGGTTGAAGATTCCTCCAGAAGTGCTCTTCTGGTCTAATGTACTCCCTGCCCAATCAGCATCTGTGAAGCCCTAAAGCTTCACTCCCTCTATCCGTTTGTATCACAATCCATACTAAGATGTGCCTCTGAGGTATCTCAACACATGCTTTGTTGCCTTCCAAAACAGATTGGTAGGTTGAACCATAGCTTGACTCAGCTCGTTCACCGCAAAGCACAAATATGGTCGTGTGTTCACTAGATACATTAGTGAACCCACAAGCTGTCGATAAAGAGTAGTAGCTGCTACCTCACCTGAAGTAGCATCCTCCTTCCTCCAGTTACCAACTAGAGGAGTCTGCATGGGCTTGCAATTATCCATGTGGAAACGCCTGAGTATCTCATCGACATACTTACCTTGAGACACAAATACTTCCCCATCCTTTTGCTACACTTCCATGCCTAGAAAGTAGCGCATGAGGCCCATGTATTTCATCTCAAACTCTCTTGCAAGGTCCTCCTTGCAAAATTGATCAACTGATCATCACCTGTCAAAATCAGATCATCAACATAAAGTACAATGATTAATGGCTTACCTTCTACCATGATGTGGTAAAGGTTCGCATCTGCTTCACTCTTATTGAAGCCCAACCCAGTGAAACATCTATCGATCCTAGTGTACTAAGCATGAGGTTCTTGCTTAAGCCCATACAATGCTCGCTTGACTTGGCACACATGCAACTCACGATCGAAGGTCTCAAATCCTTCGGGCTACTCAATGTACACCTCTTCCTCAATCTTCCCATTGAGAAATGTAGTCTTCACATCCATATGATGGATCTTCCGACCCATCTGAGTTGATAGTGCCAACATCGATCTAATAGATGAGTACCTTGGTACAGGAGAAAATGTCTCATCGTAGTCAACCCCCTTGACCTGTGAGAAACCACAGGCAACAAACCTTGCCTTATGTTTCTCAACACTGCCATCACCTACCTGCTTTACCTTGTAAAGCCATTGGGAACTCACCACTGACTTGTCCGTTGGTCTTGGGACAACATCCCACACACTGTTCTGAATGATAGGGTCGTACTCCTCTACCATAGCATCAACCCAGACTGTTCGCTACATTGCTTCCTCGAAAGAAGAAGGTTCGATCGCTACACACTCCCCAATTAGGGCCATGTCCAGTGTACTGCTCGGGTGATATTCTATGTCTGCGCTGAGAGGATGGTTGTGCCACATTCTCTCGTGCATCTAGCATCAACCTGTCAGCTTCCCTTGAGCATTTATGCCCATCTCTGGAAGACTTTGCATGAGTGGATGTCTCCACTACCAGATCCTGTACATGCGGCTACTCCGCATCATTATGAGGCTCCTCCTCCTTTGGAACCAAACATTCCTCCTCTGCATGCAACTTGAGCTCCCTCTCAAGTGATACTCGCATGGATTTCTGCTCGTCGAACTTTAGATCTCTGCGCACCATTGTCTTCTGACTGGTAGGCAGGAACACTTGATAGTTGTGGGGTGTATCAGTGTAGCCCACAAGATCCCCAACTCAGTTGTTGGATATAGCTTCTTGCCGGTATCTTTGGTCACATAGCAATAAACCAATGATCCAAAGATCCTAAAGTGACTCACATCTGGTCGCTTCCCGGAAAAGGCCTACATTGGTGTCTTCATGCCCAGTATATGGTGCAGACTTCTATTCTGCAATATATTATTGTATTGCATGCCTCAGCCCACAAATGAAGTGGTAGGCTTTGGTCATGCAACATCGCTCGAGCTGCTCCCACAATCGATCAGTTCTTCCTTTCAGCCAACCCATTTTGCTATGGGTTATGGGGTGCCGTAAAATCCTGTTTAATTCCTTCTGTTAAGCAAAGGTCCTTAAACTGCTCGGAGACATACTCTCCACCCTCATCGCTTCGCAAGGCTCTTATTTCTTTCCAGGTTCTTTCTCTGCGAAGGGTTTGAACTCACAAAACCTCAAGAAGGTCTGATCCTTCTTTTGCATAAAGTAGATCCAACATCTACAAGAAAAATCATCAATAAAAATAACACAGTACCTTTCTTTTAGCGGTGGAGGCTGTAGAGAATGGGCCACATACATCTGTGTGAACTTGCTCCAGGATTGCTCCAGCTCTACTGTCTCAATCCTGAAAGGAATATTTCGCATACTTACCCAAGGTGCAACCTTTGCATGTATCCACTCGCTCTAGTTTTCCCTTGGGTAGTCTAGTAGAAATTTGCTGCATGATCTTCAAGGCCTCGTGGTGCAAGTGGCCCAATCTTCTATGCCATATCTCGCCAACATATTGGCTCTGCACCACCTCTGCTTTGGAACTCAATGCAGCACAGTCATTTACGTCCAACTTGTAGAGATTCTTTACTCGAATCCCAATTCACTTGGTCTGTCCAGTGCTGATATGCCTCAGGAATATCTTTCCTTTACTAAAGACTACATCATAGCCTTTATCTTCTAGCATAGCAACAGACACAAGATTCTTCTTCAGACCCGGTACATACTTTACATTAGTGAGGGTTAGAGGAGCTCCATGCTCCCTCTGAAACACAGCCATACCTTCACCTGAAACATGGTACTTTCCATCATTGCCCATCTCGATGCGCATCTGGAGATCCTTCTCCTCTAGGGTACTGAATAGATTCTTGTCACTTGACATGTGGAATGAAGCTCCACTATCCAGGTACTAAACACATCCCACCATGGATGAAACCATGCATGCGATGAGAGAGAAATCCAACTCAAACTATGAGGCCAGTGCCTCACCATATGATCCCTTCGAGGATCCTTTCTTGGATTTCTTTAGTGGACAATTCATAGCATAATGGCCCACCTCATTACAATGAAAGCATCGCACTTTCAATTTGTCAAACTTCTTCCCACCATGCAAAGAACTTGATTTGGGATGGGACGCCTTCCCTTTCCCTCTCCTAGCTTTACTCACTAAAGCAAGATTTTCTTTATCATCTTGTTTTGATGAAAATCCATCTCTGGAGTTTCTTCTTATCTCCTTCTGCATCAGATCCAACCAAATTCGTTCCCAATCTTGCAGTTTCTCTCTTCCATTTACCGAGCCTTGGTAGCTATGCCAGCTCTTAGGAAGACCGAGGAGAGAAAGACTCACCATGTCATTGTTAGCAGTCATGATCCATACACTTCCAAGCTCATCCCTGTAGGTGGTGAGATTGGTCAAGTATGTTGAGATCGTGTTTCCCTTTTCACACTTGATTTTCTGAAGCTTGTTTTTCAGCGCCAGCTTCATTTGATCGTTATTGTTCTGATATAGATCCTTCAATGTTTTCCACATTGAATACGGTGTCTCCTTCCCATGGAGGCTCGAGACAATGTTGTCTCGAACTCCCTCCAGGAGGATTCTCCTCTCTTTAGCCACATATTTCTTCCATTTTGCCAATTCTTGGGCATTAGCTGCTGCGGGCTTGGGGACTTATTGATCAATGAATTCCTTCAAACTGTTTTCCTCTAATACCACTTCCATGCGATCCTTCCAGGCTATATAATTCGAGCTACCAACAAGGGCATACTCGAGTCTCAAACTGCTGAACGCCATTGGTGAAATTGAGATGTGATCAGATCTTGATTTCTATAATCAGGAACTTGAAACTTAGAACTTCTCCCTTCTTGTATATTGTTATTTTCTTTGATCACCTATGCTCTGATACCATGTAGAAATTCCCACTATAGATCACTTGATAATGCAATATACTAAAGCAAAATACTAGATCTATTTCTACAACAAAATTTGTGGAAGCTTAATCAATTTGAGCAAGATCAAATAGAACACATATAATAGAGAATGAGAATTCATACACATGAAACACAGAAGAATACTATGGGAAAGCCTCAGCTAAAAACCCCAATCTCTACATTATCATACAAGTGAAAATAGTCTGGATTACACAAAGCCTTAGCTCCGAAGCTATCCAACTCTCAATACAATCCCTCAATACAACTCACAGACTGAATAGACACAACATATGCATTCCCTCAATCCTCCAAGCCTCCTATTTCCTTGCACAGTTTTTCTTGGGATTCAATGATGCCACCCGTGTGAAGTCTGGCCTCATACAACTCATTGAAATCAGAAATAACTGCATAATCCTTAAGGAATGAATTCCTTCTGCATGCAATAGATATTCACAATGGAATATTCTTGCAACTGATAGTACACTATCCCACCATTTGATCTCAACTGGGTCTCTGACAGAACTGACATGCATGCATGCATTAACTAATTGAACTCATAATCAGTTCCTCCAACTATTGGAACTAATCTAACTAGACTTAGCTCAGCTAACTGAGCTAACTAATTACAACTCAAGATTACAACTCATCCTTATCTCTTTAACTAAGGGATAAATTCCTCAATCAAAGGAATAACTGTTGCATGTCCTCACACAAACTTCGTGTTTGGTTTTCCTCAACTAATTAACTCAAGATGAATTAATCAATTATTTTACAAACAACTGCTAAGATGAAATTCGAATTTTAATTCACAATTTTAGTTCACGGATTAACTAAAATTGGAATGTATCCTGAAATGCTATTTATAGCAATGCTATTTTTAACACTTTTATATTTAGCATTTCTTGTTGCTATTTTCAACAAATTGCACTAACAATAAACATATTAACTTAGTTTCATTAAAAAAATTGATTTATCCTAAAAGCTACATCCTTCCTACTTAGAAAAGGAAGTTTTTAGAAAAGCATACATTGTCTATCTACCTTCAAGTGGGACCCATTAAAATCAACTTTGCACTATTGTTGCAATGTACCTAACTTCTTGTCTTCCTACACAAAAACTTTTCTATTTCACACATACACACTTATTTATCCCCACTTTATCTATTCCTTCTCTTCTTACCTCTATTCCTACTTCACTTCGAGACACTAATTACCTATAACATCTACTTTTCACGTACATGTAGATAATCCTTCATAAATATTAATATGTCCCTAATCACCTATATGTGAATCACTTATATGTGTTTTTTATAGGTCATCTCCTTAATCACATATATGTGCATCACTTATATGATTTTTATATATGTCTATCACTAGAGAAAAACAACATTCTCAATTCATTTTGCATATAGATGATTATGTTATTTCCTAGTTTTGTAATAGTGTTATCATTTGTTTACACACTTGCATGCATACTCTATTCATATTAGCATATTGGATATTACTGAACATGTGCCTTTCTTGTTAATTTTTCTAATTAAGAATATTAATTAAATTAATTCTATTTTATAATCATGTATGACTCATGGTGCTTCAATAGTTAATTAAAGTCATATTAATTAATTAAACTAGTTTAGTAGAGTTCTTAATTAATTCTATTTTATAATCATGTGTGACTCATGGTGCTTCAATAGTTAATTAAAGTCATGTTAATTAATTAAACCAGTTTAATGGAGTCCTTAATTAATTCTATTTTATAATCATGTGTGACTCATGGTGCTTCAATAGTTAATTAAAGTCATGTTAATTAATTAAACCAGTTTAATGGAGTCCTTAATTAATTCTATTTTATAATCATGTGTGACTCATGGTGCTTCAATAGTTAATTAAAGTCATGTTAATTAATTAAACCAGTTTAATGGAGTCTTTAATTAACTCTATTTTATAATCATGTGTGACTCATGGTACTTCAATAGTTAATTAAAATCATCTTAATTAATTAAACCAGTTTAATAGAGTCCTTAATTAATTCTATTTTATAATCGTGTGTGAGTCATGGTGATTCAATAGTTCATTAAAGTCCTATTAATAATTAATAAAGTAGTGTAATAGAGTCCTTTTGAATTTGGGATTCATGGTTTTATTAAGTATTATTATTTGTATTATTATCGGTCCTTTTGCTATATAACACGATCCCCTTCTGCGTTATCTCCACCAATTCATATTATTTCTGTGAATTATATCGACGAGTTATTGTTTTCTTTAGTTATGGCACGAGCCACCCTGTTTCTATTTCTGTTCGTGGCAGCCTTGTGGGCTTTATCGGTGAATGCCTCTCCCGCTGGATTTACAAAGACCTGGAGTCTGAAGAAAGTCTGCGACTCCTTTATCATAAGTGGGTGCTTCAGCATGGCTCAACCAGAAATACATCGGATGAGCGATTCAAAATATTTGTAGAGAATGTGAAATACATGGACTCTGTGAATAAGAGGAATCTTACGTACCATCTTGGATTGAATCAGTTTGCAGATATGACTGTCCAAGAATTCGATACGGCCACGAAATGCGTTAAGAATTTCGGATTCAGTGGAGACATGAGTAGAGTGAAGAATGGATCATTCATGAACGAGGACGTGCCAGCAGATGTGGATTGGAGATGGAAGAGAGCAGTAACTTATGTGAGGAATCAAGGGAATTGCAGTATGTATGATGAGAGAAATAATTTCAATTAAGATATTAGTATTACTAGATAGAAACTTTAAGTAAATGGTAGCTAAGGATCAGCGATCAGGTTCCATTTAGATACAATTGACAGAACATAGAAGTACTGGAAAATCCTAATCCTATGTTTTTGAGGAAGCAAAAATTTGTATAGAAATACAGACCAGGGGATCTGGTGATGAGTAAGTTTTTGAATTTAGAAACGGAAATGTGTGCCGATATTCTTGATACTCGTATATTGTCTATTTTTTTGGCCTTGCAGGAAGTTGTTGGGCCTTTGCAACTGCAGGTGCTATAGAGGGTCTCCACAAGATAGAAACAAGAGAATTGTTGGCCCTCTCGGCGCAGCAGTTGGTTGATTGCACTGGCGTAGGACACGATTGCTTCGGAGGGGAGCAGCTCGCTGCCTTCGAGCATGTGCGAAAGAGATTGGGTGGCATAACTGAAGAAGTTTACTATCGTTACGAGGGGATGAAGCAACTGTGCCAAGAAGGAGTGGTAATGATACATGGGTTGAGATTTGGATTGGTTTTCTACTTTCTAATTATTTTAAATTTTGAAGTGGTTTTGGAATTATTAGAATCATTTCCTGTTATTTCACAACTTTTCACAACCAACCATATTAAACTCTATATAATTAGGCAAACAAAACATTTTAGAAATTTTGTTAAAAAATTACTAAAAACATAATTAGTTTTTATAAATAACAATATATTTTTTATAATAGTAACTTCATCTAATTTATAAGACAATTAAATCATTGTTTTGTTTTGATATAGGTTCCTCGGGGAGTAACCATTGCGGGCGTTGAAAGGGTCTCTGGTGAAGCCGACCTCCAAAGAGCAGTAGCTAGGGGACCTGTAGCTGTAGTGGTAAAGTTTGGCAGTCGAGATATCCAAAATTATAACGGTGTAAGTGGTTCTGATTTTTTTTTTTTTTAAGAAAAAATAAGAAAGAGATGAATAATCTAGCAAGTGTAACTAACAGAATTTTGTTTGTTTGTTGAGCAGGGAGTATTTACTGGTTATTGCGGCCCAGTAATTGAGCATAGTGTTCTAGTGGTTGGATATGGAGAGGGAACCATTGGGTGTTGCTATCAAAAATATTGGATAATAAAAAACTCTTGGGGAGCCACATGGGGAGAATATGGATACATGAGAATTCAACGAGACTATGGAAGAGATGGAAAATGCGGTATTGCCACCAGGGGCTTGCTCCCATTCAATTAATGCATTGTCATTGAATTAGATGTTGATCACATTATTAAATAATGATAGTAATTGGCTTGACAAAAGTTTGGCAAATTATTATACAATAGTGTGAAAATTTACCTTTTATTTTTTTAAACACAGGGAAAATTCTTAATTTATTTGGTAGAAGTTTAATACTTCACTTTATATTATTGTATTGCATTATTGGTAATATATTAAAATAATTTTAATTAGAAATTTTGTTGTGTTTTTGTAACTTTAAATGGAAGTATGAAAAGAATAAAATGATGAAAACTATTCATGTCAGTTCTAAATTTAGATTTATTTTCAAAAACAAATTAATTTAGCTATATACTTCATTTATGTATTTTTGGTTATTTTGTTTTATTTTCAATTCATTTAAAAATATATTTATAATTTTATGACAAATAATTTGCTATTGCCTTTAGAGGTGCTCTACAGTATAGGGGTAGATAATATATGCATAATAGTATGCAAAGAAGAATGTGGAAAATGTGTGGACATAAAAGCTAAGAAAATATGTAGTTTTTCTCTTAGAATTCACTTGTAAATCTTGTGTATTAAATGTCAAGTCACTTGTCATTTTCTTGAAAAGGGATATGTGCTTAATTACATTGTGATACTAGCTAATTTCTAAAGTTTCTTGTGAAATAATTATTATGCATTGCATGCAGGATAGAAATAGCTAATGATGTGCTTCTAGCCACATAGATATTCATTTCTAACTTTCTCGAAGAAAAGCATATGTTTTATATACACATAAATATAGTTTCTTTTTAGAAAAAGTGTGCATACTTCATGTATGAAAATGATGGCTTTTATGAGAAATATCTTGAAAATAAAAATAGAGATTCTTTCCTTAAAAGACACATATGAATAGTGTTCATACAAGAACAAGAATCCATACTTGTTTCATGAAAAGATTATGTGCATTGAAGTAAAAGTAATTTGTGTTAGGAAAAACACATGTTGCATGCACATAAGGGTAGCGATTGTGACATAGGAAATATGATTTGGTGTGTATGTAGAGGAAGTATTATGTTGACTTTCTTGTAAATAATAATAAACGATGTTAACTTTCTTGGAAATATTAATCTCTTGAAAAGAGTGTCTTGCTAGATGAGTTGGATTGCTTTCCTGATTTTAGTGCATAAAGGGTTAAGTTAACGTTGTTATTGTTTCTTGATTTTTAAGTGTAAAGATGGGTATCTATAGTAATTTCTTGAAAGAGAAGCGTTTCTTGATTTTTAAGTGTAAAGATGGGTATCTATAGTAATTTCTTGAAAGAGAAGCATGAGAAACTTACATATAGTAAGATAGAGAAATGAGGTTATAATGATTTCCTTTAAGAAAGATGTAATTTGTTACATGAAATGAAGGTAGTATTCTAGAGAAGAGAATATAGCATACATCAAAGAAGGGCTATTATGATAAGTTATGGGATGGACTAAGGAGTAGCCATTGTGTTATAGAGGTATGTTCTTTGTATGGA
Organism: Pinus taeda; assembly: GCA_000404065.3. Lineage (NCBI taxonomy): Eukaryota > Viridiplantae > Streptophyta > Pinopsida > Pinales > Pinaceae > Pinus > Pinus taeda. The sequence goes on from APFE030233812.1 coordinate 16,071, forward strand.
TAGAACTATTGAGCCATATTTCTTTAGGAAAATGATATGTGATTATTTTATGCTAACGTAACTATTATCTTAGTTTCTTGTTGAATGAGATGTGTAAGCACACGAGATTTGTGTTAGCTTTCATTAGAAAGGGTATACATACGCATGCAGGAAGAGACAACAAGTTGTGTTAGTTTGCTTTGCATGTTTGTAGGCATCAAAAGTAATAGCTAAAGAACTAGCTCTTTTGATAAAGTTTATGTAAATTTTCATGTAAGGAGATTATAACTGATGTTGTAGTTAGTCCCTTCAAAGGAATGCCTTAGTGTTTTTCCCTCTAAAAATATGTGCTTATGCCAAGGGAAATATTAGTTAATATAATTTCTATAATTGTAATCATGCTATCAATGTTGGTAGGAAAAGAATATATTTAACATTGTGGCAGGTATAGAATTAATGGTCCATGGAGATGAGTATCGTACATAGATGGAACAATCATGCCATAAGGATGTAGCATGTGGCAATATGTAGGTAAAGGGTTTCATGGAAATTGTAATAGCCTTTAGCAGATGAGTACGAGTTGTGGGATTGTACATAGATGGAACAATCATGCCATAAGGATGTATCATGTGGCGATATGTAGGTAAAGGGTTTCATGGAAATTGTAATAGCCTTTAGCTAGTTATGAGACATTTTAATGATATTTCATTGTAATATTTTATAACAATGGATAAGGGATGGAATCCCTTATAATCCATTGAGTGAGGGGTGAAAACCCTCACAGGCGTTTAATAATAAGATTAAACGTTTGCTGGTTTTCACCCTACGGGGTTTCCAGGGTATATCGGTGTTCAATGGTGTGATTGCCTTTTATGTCAAATTGACGCTGTTAAATCCTTGATGGTGTTGATTCCGATTGATGTTGTTAAATCCTTGATGATGTTGATTCCTTATTAATGTGATGGTCATAATGTGAAGTATGTGATTAATTATTATGGTTAAGGAAATCATGTAATGAATGCAAGGTTCATAAGCTAATTTATGTTATGTTCAATGGTGTGATTGCCTTTTATGTCAGATTGATGCTGTTAAATCCTTGATGATGTTGATTCCGATTGATGTTGTTAAATCCTTGATGATGTTGATTCCTTATTAATGTGATAGTCATAATGCGAAGTATGTGATTAATTATTATGGTTAAGGAAATCATGTAATGGATGCAAGGTTCATAAGCTAATTTATGTTATTGTACTACAACAGAGGTTGACAATGGTTATGCAACTTATTGTCCTCTATTGAAAATTACTTTATGTACTAATAAACATTATATATAATGGATAATGAGGAATGTGGAGTTGTGATTTGGATAATTACTTGAGGGTAAATTGTATTAAAAAAAAATTCTAACTCCCTGCTTTTACATGTGAGGTTACGGGGAATGTTACAATGTAATGTTTAACATTTAACATTTGGGTCTTATTGAGAAATCAATCTAATTATTATTATGTATAAACAAAATATAAATTTAAAATATGAAGAGGTTTGCAAACACTCAAAAAAGAGGTAATATGGTAAATACATAAAAATATATCAAATAAGATAAGGAATCAACATCTAATTGCCCCTAGAGGGGCTCAACAACCTTGTATGGGTGTAGATCTCACATAAAAATGTAAACATGTAAATGTAAACAACCCAATATGGGGTAGATCTCACATAAAAATGTAAATTTAAATGTAAATGTAGATGTAGATGTAAATGTAAATGTAAATGTAGATGTAGATGTAGATGTAGATGTAATGTTTAACATTTAACATTTGTAATCTAATTATTAGTCTGTATAAACACAATATAAATTAAAAATATAAAGAGGTTACGAACACAAAAAAAGATCTATGGTAAATAAATAAAATATAAATAAACTAAAGGTATGGTAAATAATAAAACCCTTTTTTATATTTACAAAAACTCAAAAAATATGTTTTATTTAGGTAAGCCTTTGGGCCAAATACCATGGAACAAATAATTATTGATACCATAGGCCAAATACCATATTTATAAAAGAGGTATGGTAAATAAATAAATATAAAAGAGGTATAAATAGGTATGATAAATAAATAAAAATATATCAATTAGGATTAGAAATCAACAGCTAATTATATATCAAGCCTAAACTCAAAAAATATGTTTTATTTAGGTGAACCCTATGGGCCAAATACCATGGGTCAATTAATTATTAAATATCAAGCCTAAACTCAAAAAATATGTTTTATTTAGGTGAACCCTATGGGCCAAATACCATGGGCCAAATTATTATTAATACCATACACAGAAAACAATTATTAACCTGATATTAATACCATATTAATATATTATTATTAAATCCAAAATTTCATATTAAGATATTAAATATTATAGATAAATTAATAGTTAAATCTAATATAATATTTAATTTGTTATATTATAATATATATTAATATATTATTATATATATTAACTCTAGATATATATGGAGGGAAGAACAAAGACATATAGTGATAGAGGTGGAGAGATAGGGGTAGTGACAAGGGAGAGATGGAGATAAACATAAGGATAGGGGAGAGGAGAAATCAAGAGGGAGATGAGTGAGAGATGTAGAGAAGGGTAAGAGAGGGAGACACAAAGATGGAGGGGGAGAGAGAGAAGGAGAGAGTGAGGGAGATAGTGAGATCATTGAAGAGTGGAGAAAGAGAGAGAGAAAGAGAGGAAGGTAGGAGAGAAAGGGAGAGAGAGGATGCATGAGAGAGAGGACTTGAGAGAGAGGAGGAGAAAGGGAGGGAAGAAGAAATACATAGAGAGTGAGAAGTGGAGAGAGAAAGGGAGTGACAAGGGAGATAGAGATAGATAGAGACAGAGAGAGAGTATGCTTAGGGGTGAGATAAGGAGACAAAGAAAGAGATATATAGAGAAGGGGGCAGAGAAGGAGAGAGGGATGGATATAGTAACATAGTTGGGGAGAGAGAGAGAGAGTGATGGGGGAAGAGATAGAATTGGAGGGAAGAAAGAGAGAGACAGAGGGAGGATTGAAAGGAAAAGAGAGAGAGAGAGAGAGAGATAATGAGAGACAAGAATTGAGAGAGAGGAGGAGAGTCATGGGGGAAGAGAGAGGATTGGAGGGAAAAGAGAGAGAGTGATTGGGGAAGAGAGAGGGAGGTAGTAGAGAAAGGGAGAGAGAGGATGCATGAGAGAGAGGACTTGAGAGAGAGGAGGAGAAAGGGAGGGAAGAAGAAATACATAGAGAGTGAGAAGTGGAGAGAGAAAGGGAGTGACAAGGGAGATATGGAGAAATAGTGTGTATGTTTGGAGGTGAGGGAAAGAGAAAATAAGGAGAGGTGGAGCGAATGGGGGAGAGAAGGAGAGAGGAGAGAGGGAAGGATATAGTAACAGAGTTGAAGGGTGAAGAGAGAGAAAGAGATAGAGAGAGAGAGGATGTGAGAGAATGGAGAGAGGGAGGGAGAGAGATGGATTTGGAGGGGGAGAGAGGGAGGTAAGAATAAAGAAATACAAAGAGAAAGGTGGAAAGAGAGAGAGGGAGTGATAAGAAAAATGCATAGAAAGGGAGAGAGGACAACAAGATGGAAGAGAGGTAGAAGTGGGGGAGATAATAGTTATATTGGGAAAAAGCATGTCTTTTTGGGGGTATATAGAGAACCAAAGGAATAGAGATATAATATGGAATGAAGATGAGGGAAGCGTGAGAGATGAAAGAGATAAGGAACAAAGTGATTATAGATACAATGTGAGACCATGTTGTTGTGGGGGGGGGTTTGAGATAAGAGACAATATAAGGAGCAATGGAGGAAAAATATATATTATATATATATATATATATATAATATAATATATATATATATAAATATTAATATATATAATATATATATATATATATAATAATATATATATTTTAATATATATATATATATATATATGGAGGGGGAAGAGAGGGAAGAATATTTATTGCACTACATGCATTGATTTTAGTTTATATGGTGATTTCTAATGCTATTTCATTGCTTGCACTAGATGCATTGATTTTAATGTAGATGTTGATTTCTAATGATATTTGATTTCTTGCACTAGATGCAATGATTTGAATGTAGATGATTTATAAACCTATTTGATTGCTTTGACTAAATGCATTGATTTCAGTGTAGATGGTGGTTTCTAATCCTATTTGATTACTTACACTTGATGCATTGATTTCAATGTAGATGTTGATTTCTAATAATATTTGATTGCTTGCACCAGATACATTGATTTAAATGAAGACGATTTCTATTCCTATTTTATTGCTTGCACTAAATTCATTGATTTTAGTGTAGATGGTGATTTCTAATCCTATTTCATTGCTTTTAGTATATGCTTTGATTTCAGCCTAGATGTTGATTTATAATCATATATCATTACTTGCACTAGATGCATTTATTTCAGTGTAGATGTTGGTTTATAAACCTATTTTTTGACTTGCACAAGATGCATTGATTTGAGTGTAAATGTTGATTTCTAATCATATTTGATTTTTTGTATTACATGCATTGACTTCAGTGTAAATGTTGTTTTCTAATCTTGTTTCTTTTCTTGCATTATATGCATTGATTTTAGTGTAGATGTTGATTTCCAATTTGATGTAATTGGATGTATGATGGTACATTAACTTTAAACGTATTGGATTAATATTGTGCATTGATTTCAGTGTAAGCATAAAATGTTATTGACAATGTACATTGATTTTTGTGTTATAGCAATTCAACCTATTAATATTCGAGAGAAAGAGGGACAAGGTATGATGTTTACTATAATATCGTGAGCTAAATATTTAAATGGTTTATGATTTAACCTGTCCTTTTCATATAATCGATATAGAAAAACAACAAAAGTAACAAGGGTGACAATAAAAATAGTAGAAGAAAATAGTTTGAGATTAATCACCTATTTGTAATTTACTATATTCTTATTATTTACATTTTCTAGCATTCAACACTACATTCAGACTTTTAATTTCATCATTTTTCATCATTAAAGTTATTCAAAATATATATCATCTCAACAACCTAAGGTAACTAAGACAATTTAAAATTCAAATGACTAGATTAATCTAAGACATATTTAAAATATTATATTGATATTGAATGATTTTACATATTATTGATCAAATCAATCATCTGTTCATTAGATTTTATTTGGCCTCACATGACTAAAACCAGCCTAGATCCATGTTAACTCTGGATCTATCAAGTGCCAAGAGGGATAAAATCTCTCGAGGTGAAAACCTTTCCTCAAGTTTTGCACCTCAAGAGATTTGATTCCTCTCGTTGCTTGTTATATAACAAGCCTATGGGACAAATACCATGGACCAAATTATTATTAATACCATGCAAAAGAACATT
>APFE030233812.1:22117-32654 GCA_000404065.3 Pinus taeda
GAGAGACTTAAAGATGGAGGTGGGAGAGAGGGAAGGAGGGAGGGAGAAGGAGAGACGGAGGGAGATAGTGAGAGGATTAGAGGGAAGAGGGATATGGGGGAAGAGAGAGGGAGGTAGTAGAGAAAGGGAGAGAGACGAAGGATGAGAGAGAGGAATTCAGAGAGAGGAGGAGAGAGGGAGGGATAGAGAGATGGATTTCGAGGGGGAGAGAGGGAGGGTAGAAGAAATACATAAAGAGTGATAAGTGGAGAGAGAAGGAGTGACAAGGGAGAGATGGAGAGAGAGTGTCTATGTTTAGGATTGAGATAAAGAGAAATAGAAGGAGAGATGGATACAAGGGGGGAGATAAGGAGAGAGAAAGGGAAAGGAAGGGATATAGTAATATATTTGGATAGAGAGAGAGAGAGAGCAGGGGGCAGATTGATGGAGACAAGAGAGAGAGTTAGAGAGAAGAAAGACGAGATAGAGGACTTCAGAGAGCGGGAGAGAGTAATGGGGCAAGAGAGGATTGTAGGGGAAATACTAAAAGAGAGAAATAGAGAGAGAGAGATGGGGGAATAGAGAGGGAGGCAAGAGAGAAAGAGAGAGAGAAGAAGGATGAGAGAGAGGAGGAGAGAGGGAGGGATAGAGAGATGAAGTGGGAGGGGGAGAGAGGGATGGTAGAAACAATACATAGTGAGTGAGAAGTGGAGAGAGAGATGGAGTGAAAAGGGAGATATGGGGAGAGAATGTACGTGTTTGGGAGTGATATAAAGAGGAAAAGAAGGAGAGATGGAGAGAGGGGGGGGGGGGAAGAGAGAGAGATGCATATAGTAAGGAGTTGGAGGTGAAGAGAGAGAGAGAGAGAGAGAGAGAGAGAGAGAGAGAGAGGTGGGAGAGAAAGGGAGAGAGAGGATTTCATCACCTCTCAAAGGAAGGACTTCATCTACCTAAGACTTGTAGTTTCATGGAATAAGTACAAGATGATAGTACTATGACTTTACCACTATTTCCATTTGATAATTTATGAGCTCTTTTCTAACTTGTGTTTTTCTGAGTACATGGAATTGTTAAGTGTAATATTTGTTTTCAACTACTTGGTTGATAACTACTTGATATTATGAAAGTTATGAATCATTCAAGATCTATAGGGAAAAATGATCTATCTCTAGATGGTGTTTCCTGAATAGTGCATTGAGCACTAGAGTAGTATATTTTTGTTTCTCATATATATATATATATATCGTTATATATATATATATATATATATATATATATATATATATATATATAATATATATGATTCTCTCTCTCTCTCACTCATTGTGTGTGTGCATTTTAGGAGTTTAATGCTATTATATTAATTGACGGGGTCATTTCCACCAAGCTTATTACATAAAAATTAATAAAATTATAGATACTACAAAATGTGGAAAATAAACAACCCTATCACCTTCAATTGTCATTTTATTTGTAGTAGATATGTTATTCATTTAGCCACTTGCTAAATTCGATTGAATCAACAAACATAGTGAAATTTATTTAATATTCAGATGTGATATAATTACCACGGATATATTACTAGCGTTAATAAATGTTGGAAGGAATTGTGTAGAAATTCCCAATATAGATAGCCTGATAATGCAATCTACTAAAGCAAAATAGTAGATCTACTTCTACAACAAACTTTGCAGAAGCTTAATCAATTTGAGCAAGATCAAATAGAACACATATAAAAGAGAATGAGAAATCATACACATGAAACACAAAGGAATACTCTAGGGAAAGCCTCAGCTAAAACCTTGATCTCTGTATTATCATACAAGTGAAAATAGTTTGGATTACACAAAGCCTTCGCTCAGAAGCTCTCTAGCTCTTAGTAAAATCCCTCAATACATCTCACTAGACTTAACTTAGTTAACTGAGCTAATTAATTACAACTCATCCTTATCTCTTTAGCTAAGGGATAAATTCCTCAATCAAAGGAATAATTATTGCATGTCTTCACATAGACTTCATGTTTGATTTTCCTTAACTAATTAACTCAAGATGAAATAATTAATTATTTTACAAACAGCTGCTAAGATCAAATTCAAATTTTAATTCACAATTTTAGTTGAGGTACCAACTAAAATTGGAATGTATCCTGAAATGCTATTTATAGCAATGCTATTTTTAGCACTTCTATATTTAGCATTTCTTGTTGCTATTTTCAACACTCCCTCTCAACAAGAAACAGATTATCAGTCACCCCAATCCTGTCTCAATGGAACTCGAACTTGCATTTTGGCAATGCCTTAGTCAAAATATCTGCATCCCGCTCCTCGGTCGAAACATATAGCAACAACATGATCCTCTTCACCACACAGTCTCGAAGATGATAGTAACATATATCAATGTGCTTGGACTTGTCATGAAACACTAGATTCTCAGAGAGTTTGATACATATATCGCAATAGATCACAATTAGATCCATCATTTGACCAAACAATCCCACTAGAATCTTCTACATCCAAATGGCCTCGCATGCTGCTTGACTGGCAACCATGTATTCAGCCTCCGCCGAGCTAAGTGCAACTGACCTCTGTTTCCTACAGTACTAGGAAATTGCAGCTAAACCAATGTTGAAGATTCCTCCAGAAGTGCTCTTCCAGTCTGATGTACTCCCTACCCAATCAACATCCGTGAAGCCCTGAAACTTCACTCCCTTTATCCATCTGTACCACAATCCATACTGAGATGTGCCTTTGAGGTACATCTCAACACATGCTTGGTTGCCTTCCAAAACAGCTTGGTAGGTTGAACCATAGCTTGACTCGGCTAGTTCACCGCAAACCACAAATCTAGTCATGTGTTCACTAGATACATTAGTGAACCCACAAGCTGCCGATAAAGAGTAGCAGCTACTACCTCACCTGAAGTAGCATCCTCCTTCCTCTAGTTACCAGTTAGAGGAGTCTGCATGGGCTTTCACTTCTCCATGTGGAATCACCTCATTATCTCATTGGCATACTTGCCTTGAGACACAAATACTTCCCCATCCTTCTGCTACACTTCCATGCCTAGAAAGTAGTGCATGAGGCCCGTGTCTTTCATCTCAAACTCTCTTGCAAGGTCCTCCTTGCAAGACTTGATCAACTAATCATCACCTGTCAAAATCAGATCATCAACATAAAGTACAATGATCAATGGCTTACCTTCTACCATGATGTGGGAAAGATTCGTTGTTGCTTCACTCTTATTGAATCCCAACCCAGTGAAATAGTTGTTGATCCTGGTGTACCAAGCATGAGGTGCTTACTTAAGCCCATACAATGCTCGCTTGAGTCAGCACACATGCGACTCACAATCGAAGTTCTCAAATCCTTCGGGCTGCTCAATGTACACATATTCCTCAATCTTCCCATTGAGGAATGCAGTCTTCACATCCATCTGATGGATCTTCCGACCCATCTGAGCTAATAGTAACAACATCAATCTGATAGATGAGTACCTTGGTATAGGAGAAAATGTCTCATCGTAGTTGATCCCCTCGACCTGTGAGAAACCACAGGCAACAAACCTTGCCTTATGTTTCTCAACACTGCCATCACTTGTCTGCTTTACCTTGTAAAGCCATCGCGAACTCACCACTAACTTGTTCGTTTGTCTTGGGACAACATCCCACACACTGTTCTAAATGATAGAGTCGTACTTCTCTACCATAACATCACCCAGACTGGTTTCTGCACTGCTTCCTCAAAATAAGAAGGTTCAATTGCTACACACTCCCCAATCAGGGCCATGTAACCAGTGTACCACTTGGGTGATCTCCTCTATCTGCGCTGAGAGGATGGTTGTGCCACATTCACTCGTGCTTCTAGCATCAACCTATCAGCTTCCCTTGAGTGTTTTCGCCCATCTCTAGAAGACTCTGCATGAGTGGATGTCTCCACTACCGGATCCTCTACATGCGGCTGTTCTGCATCAATATGAGGCCCCTCCTCCTTTGGAACCAAATGTTCCTACTCTGCATGCAACTTGAGCTCCCTCTCAAGTGATACTCACATGGATTTCTTCTCGTCGAACTTCAGATCTTTGCGCACCACTGTGTTCTGACTGGTAGGCAGGAGCACCCGATAGTTGTGGGGTGTATCAGTGTACCCCACAAGTATCCCCAACTCAGCTGTTGGATCTAGCTCCTTGCCGACATCTTTGGTCACATGGCAATAAACCAATGATACAAAGATCTTGAAGTGACTCACATCTGGTCGCTTCCCAGAAAAGGCCTACATTGGTGTCTTCATCCCCTGTATACGGTGTGGACTTCTATTCTACAATATACTACTGTATCACATGCCTCAACCCAAAAATGAAGTGGTAGGCTTTGGTCATGCAACATTGCTCAAGTTGCTCCCACAATAGATCAGTTCTTCCTTTCAGCCACCCCATTCTGATGTGGGTTATGGGGTGTCATCAACTCCCGTTTAATTCCTTCTATTACGCAAAAGTCCTTAAACTATTGGGAGACATACTCTTTACCCTTATCGCTTCGCAAGGCTCTTATTTCTTTCTAGATTTTTTCTCTGCCAAGGCTTTGAACTCACAAAACCTCAAGAAGGTCTGATCCTTCTTTTTCATAAAGTAGATCCAACATCTACAAGAAAAATCATCAATAAAAATAACATAATACCTTTCTTTAGCAATGGAGGCTATAGAGAATGGTCCACATACATATATGTGAACTCACTCCAGGATTTCTCCAGCTCCACTGTCTCGATCCTAGAAGGAATATTTCACATACTTACCCAAGGTGCAACCTTTGCATGTATCCACTCTCTCCAATTTTCCCTTGGATAGTCCAGTAGAAATTTTCTGCATGATCTTCAAGGCCCCATGGTGCAAGTGGCCCAATCTTCTATGCCACATCTCGCCAACATATTGGCTCTGCACCACCTCTGCTTTGGAACTCAATGCAGCACAGTCATCTACCTCCAGCTTGTAGAGATTCTTTACTTGAATTTCAATTCGCTTGGTCTGTCCAATGCCGATATGCCTCAGGAATATCTTTCCTTTACTAAAGCTTTTATCTTCTAGCATAGCAACGGACACAAGATTCTTCCTTAGACCCAGCACATACTTTACATTAGTGAGGGTGAGAGGAGCTCCATGCTCCCTTTGAAACACAACCGTACCTTCACCTAAAACATAGTACTTTCCATCATCGCCCATCTCAATGCGCATCTAGAGATCCTTCTCCTCTAGGGTACTGAATAAATTCTTGTCACCTGACATGTGGAATGAAGCTCCACTGTCTAGGTACCAAACACATCCCACCATGTATGAAACCATGCATGCGATGAGAGAGAAATCCAACTCAAACTATGAGGCCAGTGCCTCACCATCTGATCCCTTCGAGAATCCTTTCTTGGATTTCTTTTGTGGACAATTCGTAGCATAATGGCCCACCTCATGACAATGATAGCATTGCACTTGATTTTTCAAACTTCTTCCCACCATGGGAAGAACTTGATTTGGGATGGGACACCTTCCCTTTCCCTTTCCTAGCTTTACTCGCTAAAGCTAGATTTTCTTCATCATCTTGTTTTGATGAAGATCCATTTATGGTGCTTCTTCTTATCTGCTCCTGCATCAGATCCGACAAAAGTTGTTCGCAATTTGGCAGTTTCTCTCTTCCATTTACCAAGTCTTGGTAGCTATGCCAGCTCTTAGGAAGACCGAGGAGAGTAAGACTCACCATGTCATTGTCGGCTGTCATGATTCCTACACTTCCAAGCTCATCCCTGCAGGTGTTGAGATTGGTTAGGTATGTTGAGATCGTGTCTCCCTTTTCACACTTGATTTTCTAAAGCTTGTCTTTCAGCGCCAGCTTCCTCTGATCATTGTTCTTCTGATATAGATCCTTCAATGTTTCCCACATTGAATACGGTGTCTCCTTCCCATGGAGGCTCAAGACAATGTGGTCTCGAACTCCCACCAGGAGGATTCTCCTCGCTCTAGCCACACATTTCTTCTATTCCACTATTTCTTGGGCATTAGTTGTTTTGGGCTTGGGGACTTCTTGATCAATGAATTCCTTCAAACTGTTTTCCTCCAATACCAGTTCCATGTGATCCTTCCAGGCTATATAATTCGAGCTACCATCAAGGGCATACTTGAGTCTCAAATCGTTGAACGCCATTGGTGAAATTGAGATGTGATAAGAACTCAATTTCTATAATTAGGAACTTGAAACTTAGAACTTCTCCCTTCTTGTATACTATTCTTTGCTTTGATCACCTATGCTCCGATACCATGTAGAAATTCCCACTGTAGATCACCTGATAATGTAATATACTAAAGTAAAATACTAGATCTACTTCTACAACAAACTTTGTGGAAGCTTAATCATTTCGAGCAAGAACAAATAGAACACATATAATAGAGAATGAGAAATCATACACATGAAACACAGAAGAATACTCTAGGAAAGCCTCGGCTAAAAACCCCAATTTCTGCATTATCATACAAGTGAAAATAGTCCGGATTACACAAAGCCTTAGCTCCGAAGCTATCCAACTCTCAGTACAATCCCTCAATACAGCTCACAGACTGAATAGACACAACATATGCATTCCCTCAATCCTCCAAGCCTCCCATTTCCTTGCACAGTTTTTCTTGGGGTTCAATGATTCCACCAGTGTGAAGTCTGGCCTCATACAACTCACTGAACTCAGAGATAACTGCACAATCCTTAAGGAATGAATTCCTTCTGCATGCAATATATATTCACAATGGAATATTCCTGCAACTAATAGTACACTATCCCACCATTTGATCTCAACTTGGTCTCTCATAGAACTAACATGCATGCATGCATTAACTAACTGAACTCACAATCAATTCATCCAACTGTTGGAATTAATCTAACTGGACTTAAATCAGTCAACTGAGCTAATTAATTACAACTCAAGATTACAACTCATCCTTATCTCTTTAACTAAGGGATAATTTCCTCAATCAAAGGAATAGCTGTTGCATGTCCTCACATAGACTTCGTGTTTGATTTTCCTCAACTAATTAACTCAAGATGAATTAATTAATTATTTTACAAACAACTGCTAAGATCAAATTCGAATTTTAATTCACAATTTTAGTTCACGAACTAACTAAAATTGGAATGTATCCCGAAATGCTATTTATAGCAATGCTATTTTTAACGCTTTTATATTTAGCATTTCTTGTTGCTATTTTCAACAAATTGCACTAATAATAAACATATTAACTTAGTTTCATTGAAAAAATTGATTTCTCTTTAGACATATCATTGAATCTCATGAACCTTTTTCCTAGGTATTGAGATCATGTTCTTATAGAATCATTCTGACATTCTGTTTTTCATAAGATCAAATTCTTGGACTTATTCTCTATATTTTTCCTATGGAATCACCCTTTTGAAAGAAATATCTCTTCCTTTAAGCTAATCTTTACTTTCTTTGAGCCTACCAAACACCATTATTTCTTACTCTCCTCTCATGAGCTAACCTAAATTCCTTCTCCTTTTCCCTTTTAACCATCACAACTTTCGAAATTTGTTCAACTTTAAGTCGTCCAATGATCTTAACATAACAATCAATCATATTCTTTTATTGGCTTTACATGTTTTCTTCCTCAGTAGCTCCTCAACTTTTCACTTTGTTGTCATATGCCTAACTTCTTGTCTTCCTACACAAAAACGTTTATGTTTCCCACATACACAGTTATTTTATGCCTACTTTATCTATTCTTTCCCTTCTTACCATTATTCCTACTTCACCTCTACACACTCAATACCTATAAAATCTATTTTTTCATGTACATATAGGTAAGCCTACAAAAATATGAATATATCAATAATCACCTATATGTGAATCACTTATATGTGTCTATCATGGGGACAGAGAAAAACAACATTATCAATATAAATTATTTGTGTTTTTCATATTGGCCATGCATCAGATTTGTTATTGTGTGTTTATTAATATGTTTTCATTCACAAAAATGTGTGTTTTACATGTCTCAGCTCATTTTGCATATGCATGATTGGGTCATTTCATAGTTTGGTAATAATGTTATCATCCATATACACAATTGCATGGATACTCTACTCATGTTAGCATTTATATTCCTTCTTTAATGCATTTTTTTCCTTAGTCGCATATAACTATCAAGGATATGGAGAACATTGTTTTTTACCAAACATGAGTGGCTCATGTTAATTTTTAATGTAATTAAATTAATAAAGTTATTTGTATTTTAGGAATCATGTGTGACTCATGGCTTTCGTTCGAATAATTAATTAAATTCACCTTAATTAACTAGTTTGACATTTCAGATGTGAGATTCATGGTTTTTTTAAGTATCATTATTTATATTAAAATCTCATTAATAAACGCTTTATTGACCAAAAACCACTTCTTTTAAAATTAAGATATATTCCATATTTCAAATATAATATCAATATACATTATATTTGATTTCTAAATCCAAAAAAAAATTAAGCTTTAAAATTATTTCATAAATATATTTACTTTTATTTTATTACTAAAAGGTACATCCTTCCTACTTAAATGAAGCTTTTAGAAAAACGTACATTGGCTATCAACTTTGCACTTTGTTGCAATGTACCTAACTTCTTGTCCTCCTACAAAACAATTGTTGACCCTATCCCCGCAGGGATTGCTTGACTGCACTGGCCAAGGAAATGATCAGAATGAAGGGAACATTATCGATGCCTTCAACTATATAAAAAAAAAGAGGGCGAGGGATAACTGAAGAATTTTACTATACTACAAAGCTGAAAGGAAAAAAAGTTGTGTTGCTCACAAAAATATTGGATAATAAAAAACTCTGGGGGAACCACATGGGGAGAAAATGAATACATGAGAATTAAATGAGGCATTTACACACGAGGATGAAAATGTGGTATTGTTTTGATGGGCACATACCCATACAATTAATGCATTGGCATTGAATTAGATGTTGATCACATTATCAAATAATGGTAGCAATTGGCTTGACAAAAGTTTGGCAAATTACTATACAATAGTGTGAAAATTTACCCTTTATTTTATTAAGCATAGGTAAAATAAATTCTTAATTTATTTTGTAGAAGTTTAATACTTCACTTATATTATTGTATTGCATTATTGGTAATATATTAAAATAATTTTAATTAGAAATTTTGTTATGTTTTTGTAAATTTTAATATGAAGTATGAAAAGAATAAAAGTGATGAAAAATATTTATGTCAGTTCTAAATTTTAGATTAATGTTCAAAACAAATAATTTAGCTATATATTTCATTTATGTATTTTGTATTTGTTTTATTTTCAATTCATATATATATATTATATATATATATATTATATATATATATATATATATATATATATATATATATGTAATATAATTTATGACAAATAACTTGCTAGTGCCTTAGAGGTGCTCTATAGTATAGGGGTAGATCTCAGGTAAATGTAAATTGAACAACATGTAATGTTTAACATTTAACATTTGGGTCCTATTGAGAAATCAATCTAATTATTATTATATATAAACAAAATATAGATTTAAAATATGAAGAGGTTTGCAAACACTCAAAAAAAAGGTATGGTAAATACATAAAAATATATCAAATAGGATAAGAAATCAACATCTAATTGTCCCTAGTGGGGCTCTACAGCCTACTATGGGTGTAGATCTCACATAAAAACGTAAATGTAAATGTAGATGTAAATGTAATGTTTAACATTTAACATTTGTAATCTAATGTATCCCCTATTTAAAAAACAATCTAATTGTTAATATGTATAAACACAATATAAATTAAAAATATAAAGAGGTTTATGAACTCTAAAAAAAGATGTATGGTAATTAAATAAAATATAAATAAACTAGACGTATGGTAAATAAATAAAACCTTTTTTTACATTTACTGCACAGGTATGGTAAATAACTAGAAGTATAAATAAACTAGAGGTATGGTAAATAAATAAAACCTCCTTTATATTTTATATTTACAAAAACTCAAAAAATATGTTTTATTTAGGTGAAGCCTTTTGGCCAAATACCATGGAACAAATATTTATTAATACCATAGGCCAAATACCATATTTATAAAAGAGGTATGCTAAATAAATAAATATAAAAGAGGTATAAAGAGATATCGTTTTTGGGATTCAACTGCGTTAAGTAAGTCATTAACGTATGACCATTTCCATGAGAGGTAGTGGTAACTGACTAATTTCTCATGATTTTTGAATTGTTCACTTAGCACTCATTGCATCAGTTGATGCTCACAGGGGTGAAGAAGTGGGATTGAAACTAGTGAATTGAATCACATAGCATCAATCGTCACTTCCGGGGCTTGCGCCTGGTAACCAGGACTTCATGGGAGGTCACCCATCCCAGATCTCCTCTGGATCAAGCGCGCTTAACTGTGGAGTTTTCCCCACAATCAAGCCCACTTAGCTTGCTACCCCATTTGCAAAACCTTAGCAAGTATTGTGCCTCATGAACCATTCAAGTAGAGATCCCT
>APFE030233821.1:0-39906 GCA_000404065.3 Pinus taeda
CAAATGGAACTGTTGCAGGATGTGGACCACTCTGAATGGCGATCATTCTGCAATTTCCCTTGGGTCTGTATGAACTGTAGGGGTCGGTGGTCTGTGTGGATGACCGTTTCCTTCCCCAAAAAGTAATGCTTCCATTGTCGGCAAGCCTGCACAATGGAATACATCTCTTTATCATAAGTGGGATACTTCCGAACTGTGTCTGAAAGTGTTTCACTGTGATATGCCACTGGATGCCCGTGTTGAGTAAGGACTGCCCCAATAGCATAGTCAGAGGCATCTGTCTCGACCTCCAATGGTTGTTGTAAATCTGGTAACGCGAGCACTGGTGCCGTGCAGAGGCGATCTTTCAACTCTGTGAATGCCTTCTGTTGAGATTCAGACCAAAATAATTTGGCCTTCGCTCCTCCCTTGGTGACTTGACTCAAAGGCCAAGTGATATGAGAAAACCCCAACACAAACCTGCGGTAGAAGTTGGCAAGACCTAGAAAGCTGCGGAGCTCTGTTAGAGTGGTTGGAGAGGGCCAATCCCGAATGACTTGGACCTTGGCTGGATCGACATGCACCCCCTGTTCATCAATGATGTATCCCAGATACTGAACCTCGGTCATGCCAAAAGTGCATTTCTCCAAATTGGCACATAGCTTGTGTTGCCGCAGTGTTTGGAGAACCTGTCGGATGTGGTGAAGTTGCTCTTCCCAACTCTGGCTAAAGATCAGAATGTCATCCAAGTATACTACTACAAAGGAGTTGGTGAATGGCCGCAAGATGTCATCCATTAGCCTCATAAAGGTTGCAGGAGCATTCGTCAATCCGAAAGGCATGACAAACCATTCGAAGAGGCCCTCCTTGGATTTGAAGGCAGTCTTCCACACATCTGAGGGCTCGATTGGTACCTGGTGATATCCTGACTTCAGATCGATCTTGCTGAAATATTTCGCCCCCCTTAGTTGGTCCAGGAGGTCATCAATCCGCGGGATCGGGTACCTATTACGAACAGTGATCTTGTTCAGCGCCCGATAGTCAATACATAGTTTCCAAGTCCCATCCTTCTTCTGTACCAACACGATTGGGCTCCCACAAGGCGATGAACTCGAACGGATGTGACCTTTCTGCAGGAGCTCTTGAATCTGCCTCTTGACTTCATCGTTCTCTAGAACGGAGCGCCGACGCACTTGGGGTCAGATTGTTGGAGTGCTTGACCTGACAGTGCAGAGGAACCCCTGCATAGGAGGTGAAGATGTCCTTGTACTCCTCCACGACCTTGTCCATCTGTAGTTGTCGTGTGGAGGGGCCCTGACTGGAGGCCGTGGCCACCGTCTTCTTCTTTCCTTGAGGGCATATCATTAGGAAAACAAATTTCCCAGTTTTGGAAATGAGCTTACTGCATTGTTTTGCAGTAATCAATGAGATGACGGTAGGCGGTGCTACCTCTAGTATCCTGTACAACTTATTTCCCAATGAAATAATAATAGCACGGGGCCTTGATTCATACACAACATGTCGCTTCCACAAGTATGGTTGTCCTAATAATACATCACAAACTTCAAGGGGAGCAATGTCACACAATACCTCATCCGTGAAGGGCTTGATGTTGTATGGAAGGCGACAATGCTAGCTCACACGAAGATCTCGTCCTTGGTGCAGCCACCCGATGGTGTATGGTTGTGGATGTGTTGTGGTTGGTAAGCCCAACCGCTTTACGACCTCTACCGAGATGAGGTTCTTTTGGCTCCTGCTATCGACAATGAATTGTAGCGGGGAGCCCTTTACCCACATCTAGGAGTGGAAGAGATGCTCCTCTTCCTCTGGATCTTCGTGTTCATTTTTCTGGATCTTGGTGGTAGCAACAATGGTGTTGGGATCCGCATCAATGATTTGCTTCCCTTTGTGATTCCCCTTGTCGGGCTCTAACTCAGAGTCGAAACATGCATCTTATTTAGCTCAGCCACCAGTGACTGCTTGGCCCGACACTCGCTTGTGTTGTGAGTGGAGCTCTTATGGAACTCACACCATTTTCCCCTGTCCTTTTTCGGCTTCGCGGCGCTGTTCTTTGCTTGCAGCTTTGGTGGGTTGTCTTGGGCTACCCCGCCTTAGCTTTGTCCTTTGTTCTGTGGTTTAGGGGCTCCTTTCCCTTGCTTTGGATTCACAGACCCAAAGTATCGCTTCTTTTGTTTAAACTTCTGCTCGACTTTGACGGCATATCGGTATGCTATGCCGAGCGAGGAGATGTTCAGGAATTCTATTTCTTCCTGGATGTACTTGTGCAGGCAGCCGTGGTATTTGAGTATCAAATGCTGCTCCGAATCCTTGATACTCAACTTTGTGCAAAGGGTATGGAAAAGATTGGTGAACTCCGGCACGTCTTGGTCCCTTCCTTGCCACAGCGTGGTCCACTTTATGTATTCATCCTCATAGCTTCCGACAGGGTAGTACTGCTCCTTGATGGCATCCCAGAATGAATTCCAGGTGGGTGCGGCTAAAAATAGTGAGCCAGTACTTTCATCCTTCTGCTCGTAGTAGATTTCCCACCAGTCCTCGATGTGGGGGGCTGCTTTGAGAAGAGCGAAAACAATCTTTTCCCGACTCGAAAATTCATGAACAGAAAAATAACCCTCTAGTAGATTTAACCATTTATTTATGGCATCTGCGTCTATCTGACCCTCGAATATGGGGATTTCAAAATTAACTTGTACCTTAAAGGGCGTGGTGTTTCCAGAGTAGCTGCTGGAAGCCGATGCGTCGCCTCTGGGTAGCCGCTGAAGATTTGGGCAAAGTTGTCCATCATCGCGTTCCATGGTCGCTCGAGGGCTTCTTCGAGCAAGATTTTGATAGGATCTCCTTCCCCCTCGTTTTTCTTCTCATCCGCCATGGGAGGCTGTCGGGATTTGCGAGGATGGTCTTGCAAAGGTTCAACCAGTTCAAGCCCTAACTCCTTATATCCCGACCTCATTGGGGACATGCAAAGAAAAACAGAGAAAAAACAGACCGCTCTGATACCACTGATTCAGACTTAAACATGAACGCAACAAATTACAGAGATAACCATAAACCAGATTGCAGGGAAATAATACTTTTATTTCATTTTAATGTAAAATACTGAAATATGTTTACATAATAGCAATGGAGAATAAACAGCGAGGGCGATGGTAGCCTTATCTCTGAGAAAGATGTGGTGGCTACATGCCTCTGAACTGTGTGTACAATGAGGCTCGAAGGGCCGTATCTATTGTTGAGGAAACATCGGAAAACCCTTAACATTCCAAAACCTAACCTTAGAAGATGAAAACGCCAAACTGTGGGCCCTGTTTGGGTAAATTGGTACATCAACTTCCTGGGGTCGTAACTTTGGCATACGATCTCCGTTTGACGTGTACAATAGCTCGTTAGAAAGATCTATTCGAGCACTACCACTTTGGGAAGGGAAACATGATCCATGGACCCATGTTGCCCCCCAATTTCCCAAAAAACATTGTTTAGGGCTTCAAAACGGCTCCGGAAGTTCAGGACCCAAAAAGCTGCTAAAAATAGTAAGTTGTGCTACAATTAAGGAAACAGAAAATGCTGAGAGAAGCAATGGTGGGGGTCCAGGTGGACTTGGTAGGTGGCCACGAAGATCCACCTGGATCATGAGGACCTTGATATTCCTACCTATCTCCACAAGAGATTTGAACTCTTGAAACCGCTTGAAGACTTCACTCTTGGTCTTCAAGAAATAAATCCAGGTCTTCCTGGAGTGGTCATTAGTGAATAAAACATAGTACTCATAGCCACTCAAGGATACATGAGGCATCTGACCACTCACATCGGTGTGAATCAAGTCAAGGGATCTCGGTTTCTCTGTTGCCACTACTGGGAAAAGGGGATCTGGCAAACTTCCCCATAGCACATCCTCTACATACATCAAGGTGATCAGAACTGAAATTTGGCACACCAGTGGTGATATCCCGCAATGTACTCAAGGCCCCATGATACATGTGCCCCATCCTGCGGTGCCAAATTTCACACAACTCTGAATTGCCAGATCTGTTGTCGGTCCTGTCTCGGGTGTTGCTACTCAATGCCATTAGGGGTTGGAATGAGAACTTATACACCTTGGCATGGCGCACACCAATCTCTCTAGCTAAAGAAGCTAGAGTTCCCCTAGGATATATAAGCACCTGCCCTCTCCTGAACAACACATCATACCCTTTGTCCTCAAGTGCTGAGACGGATATCGGGTTCTTCTTCATTCCAGGCACATATAGAACATCTGACACTTTCAAGGGAGGTTTGGGTCCCCTATCAAACACCAACTGCTCTAACAATGTTGTCATCACCAAGTACTACCTCCATATCAGTATCATCCTCTGAAAGCTCTGAGAAGTACTCTCTGACTCCTATCATGTGGCGGGAAGCCCCACCGTCAACATACCAAATGCTAGAAGATGCTCTGCTAGTAGAGGGAAATGCACATTCCCTCTGAACCTGTATGGCAGGTGATTCTGCACTAGTGGCTTCACAAGCTATGAATCTAAACTCCCGATCAAAGCTCTCTTAGAATCTCTCTATCTCTACAGAAGCTGCCATGGGTTTGTCTTTCCCTTTCTTGTTCTTCTTCTCTGCACACACAACAACATAGTGTCCCAACTTTTGACAATTCCAACATTTGACTTTGGAATAGTCCTTCTTCTTGTTCTGTTGCTTGCCTTTACCTTTGCCTTTGCCTCCACTGTTGGAAGCTTGTTTCTTTGCTCTACCCTTCTTGCCTCTTGCTAACAATGCCACATTGTCATCCTCATTCACTTGTTTGGCTGCCCCAAGATGTTTCTTTTTAATCTCATTCTGAATGCAATCATCCCACAACCTCTCTCAATCAGGACGGTTTTCTCGTGCAACAATGCCATCCACAAAATTCTCCCAAGTCTTGGGAAGACCATTCAAAGCAATCCTCACCAACTCAGTGGGTGCAATGATTTCACCTACGACTGCCAACTCATCTCTCACTGAAGTGATCTTTGTGAGGTATGCTATAGCACTATCAGTCTTAACCATTTTAATGGTCTTCAGTTTCTCCTTTAGGACCATTTTTCTGTTTTCATTTGAACTATGGTAAAGACTGGTCAAGGCTGTCCATATCTCATGTGCATAAGTCTTTCCTCTCACATGAGGAATAACATGATCTTTGATTCCTTCCAAAATCAATCTTTTTGCCTTAACATTCTTTTTGTTAAAATCTGGCAATTGTACAGGGTCAGCAGGTACTGCTACTGGGTTCTGTGTGGTATTTACCATAACGCCCCAGACTTCTACTTCCTCAAAGATGCTTTGGATTCTCTCCTTCCATGCACTGTAGTTGTTCAGCCCATCCAACCTGTCTTCAACTTTCAAACCCAAAGACATTTTTCATTGTCCTACCAAACTGAAATTTTCAAATCTGTGGTAAAGGTTTCTGTTTTCTGTGTAAAAATCAGCTTGCTGTAATTTTCACTTTGCTGTCTCTTCACTGCACTTTTAAGCCAACCAAAATTTGATACCATGAAGAAATTTCAACCCCCACTCCAGTTATCAGTTTTCCTTATCACTCAATGCATTTAGTTTTAAATCCAAGCATGATAAAAAATTTTAAAATCTAGACATGACAATATTTTTTGAAAACACAAATTTAGAGATTTCACAACTGTTGAAATTGCAGAAATAAAACACAGCAAAATTATGACAGCCACACAGAAAATAACACAGTGATTTTTGTTCAATGTGACCTTGGAAAAACCCCCTATAGCTCTTGGGAAAAACCAGTTTGAGAGCTGTTCTTTATTTCTGAAAATGCTTTTACACAAAAACTGAAATACACAGTAAAAATTCCAGCGACCACAAATTACAACTTATCTCGATTTTCGTGCTTGAACTCCACCTCGAAAATTGCGCCAATCAGCAAACAACCAAAACTTAAATAATTATAGCAATAAAACAACATTAAATGTTGTACGACCAACCTTGAAAAATGTGCCCAGAACTTGCTCTCCCTCTTCCTTGGTTTCTCTGCAATTCTCCTCCTGTACGGTTTTTCTTTGGGATTCGTGCCAATAAGCGTTGCTACCTAGATTTGCTGAAATGTCTTCTTGCTGCTCTCCTTCACTTCCTCACTGGTCAGAAATTTTCTCCTTGTTCTCTCTTCTCTCTCTCTCAAATGCTCATGAAAGAATGAATGATCTTTTCCTCTTCTCTTCTCCTTTTATTCCCTAAATGGCCTTTTGGGTTACCCTAAGATGTAATGGCTGAGATTCATTTAGATCTAGGGATGAGAATAAATGTGCATTTAATTCTCACTTCCTATTTTTTAACTCATCGACTTAAATAAAGACCCACTTAGCTTTTTATTTTCATAGTCATTTTTTCACTTTCTAATTCTTCATTGAGTTTAATAAAGTCACCTTTAAATTAGGATGTAACTTTACCATTTATAAAGTCACTTTTAATTTTTAAATTAGAATGTAATTTTACCACTTATAAAGTCACTTATAAATTAAATTGACTTTACCACTTATAAAGTCGCTTTAGGAGAAAAGTACAAATAAATTTAGACACTTTTCCCTAGGCCAAAGATCAAAGCCTTAGGGAACCACTTGTCCTCTGGTACCCAAATTTTAACATAGAGCTCTTACAAAACGCTCTTGTTTCAATAGAGAATACAATGATCTCCTTGCTTCAACTAAGCTTGAAACAATTTGCAAGACCCTTGATCCCTATGCCTTCTTGCCTTTGCCTGGATGAGCTCTGAAATCCTTGCGCTAATCCTTGAAATAACCTCCTATTTTCTAGCACATGAGTAACTCCTATTTCTTAGGAAATTCCTCCTATTTCCTAACGCATTCCCAAGGCAAATTCTCCCTCTATCAATTTACACAAGCCTCCTTCTTTGCACGCTCTCTCACAAGCTCACACACAAAGCTAGTGCATATAATAATGATTGCAATTGTGCCTTTGCTCCTTTTAAGAAATTCGAATGGCTAAATCTGGCAAATTATATTTTAAGAAATTGATTTTGTGATTGATGAGTTAATTGAGTTGAACTAACTCATGCAATTCGTCTCATGTCAATTCTAGAACTTGAGACTCAGTCGCTTGTCCTTTTCCCAAATTAACTCGCACTAGAAGACAATGAACTTGGTCTTCCACTTCTGCGCATTAGTTAGCTGCTTCATCACTCGTCCTAATTCTTAGGAAACTCGAACATGCTAAGGAAAACGTCGATGTGAGTTCTTTGACTAAGGCACAAATCAAAGAATCCTTTCTCACCGCCATTTTCAACATGCCAAATCCTAGAGAACCAATGGTCAATTGAACACGAAGAATGGGTGTGATATAAGGGCTTGTAATGTAAGATGGAAAGTGGTAAGTATGGAATAGGTTTAGATGGAACTACACTATCTCAATCAAGACTTCCAAAGTAGGGCCTCTCTTATATCCATTGGGCCATTAGGAGAGGTCCCACTAGACTAGGATCAAAGATTAACCTCCCATTTAAGGTGAGGGAACAAGATCACGGTCAAAATCGCTCCTTCCAGTTCACCTTATAATCCATATCAAATGGCCAAATATAAACAGGCATAAGCATCTGATTTCAAAATGAATTAAGTACCTTTTGATCGGAAGCACACCTTCATCCATGTGCTCTTGCTAGATGGGTGAGAAGCATATGACCATGTAGGCGACAAAGATATAATGGTACGTCATCAACTAGTGGTGGCTGTTAGGATCTGCATCGCTGGCTGGCTGGATGTGAAAAATGGGGGAAAAGCTTTCTCCTATAGCCTTATGCTTCTTGGAAAATTGAAACCACGACAATTCTGTGCATGGTTCTAGTATCTACAGGCTCGAACTGTCGTTCTGGGACTAGCCTACATGGTTCTGCGGCTCAACGTTTTTTAATTTTTATTTTCATTAACTATGGTTAAAGTGGGGCTTCCTGGAAACTCCTAAGGTGCTCCACTAATGCTCCCTGGATGCTTCCTAGATTGTCCCTAATGGTAATGTTAAATTCTTAAAGTAAAAGGAAATAGAGCATGTTAGGTAAAATCATATAACCAATGCAAGCAACAAATTAATTTATTGTTACCATTGAGTTTACATTTGTACTTGGTTGCAAAGCAAAACAATGAAATGTCAAACTTGTTGCAAGTATCCATTGGAACTTTCTTCATAGTTTGTACCAAATCTGTAGGGAAACCTTCGAAGAATAACCAAGGTTTCTTTGTGCTATCGTCGGCTTGTTTGATCTATAGATCAATCAGACTAATGTAGTTTTCTATCCCGTTGTAGGCACAATACGACTCATCATTGATGTTTGTTAAATTGGTAAGCAAGGAAGATTTAGATGGTGGCTTCAACTGGTACTTTGTTGAAAAATCTAGGGGCAGTTAGATTAGGTGATTTCTCTTACTTTGATAATTGCTTGTGATGTTCTTTTACTTGATGTGATTGTTGTTAGCTTTTTCTTTCACTTGATTATTATTGTGTTCTTTATCATCAAACAACTACCAAACAATAAAGATCAATGAGACAAGAGGACACAAAATGTAGGTTGCTAGCCAGGGTCAAAACCTCTCCTCTTGAGGGGAAAACCCACAAGAATTCTTCTCTTCTTATAGAATGTTCAGATGACGAATTCCAAGACCTATGACCCTTGACAAAGACCCCTCCAAGACAAAGTCAAGCTTCATTCTTAATGAGCACAAACTACAACAACAAACTTTGACCTTCCAGCAACTTCTATTGCAACTTCAACCCCAACAATTTTTCCAACAAACTTAGACCCCATCAACTTCTCCAGCGACTTCTATAGCAACTTCAACCCCAACATCTTTTCCAACAAACTTAGACCCCATCAACTTCTCCAACAACTTCGACCCCAACAACTTTTCTAACAACTTCAACTCCAACAACTTCAACAACTTTGACCCCAACAACTTAAAATTTCATTGCACATGAGAGAGACACTAAGACCTGAAAACTTGTACTTTAGCTTCCTCCTTGAAGTTCGCTTTCCTTGGGACTTCTTTTTAAGATCAAACTTCTTCTCTTGCTTCTTCGTATGTCTTGGATGTGTGCACTAAATGAGGTCAAATGCCTCTTATATATAGGCTTTCCATGGGTACGAATGAGGCCGACTTGTTGCAGCAAGGTTGACTTGTCTTGGAGGGTATTTTATGACTCAAATAAATTTCTTTTATATAATACAAGATGCCCAAAGGGGTCTTACATATTACAATGACTCACTTGACTCCTAGACTTTATGACAAAGCCCTAGAAGCACTCAATGGGTGCTTGACCTATAAATAGAATGACCTTGAGCATGTAACCCATGCTTCAAAATAATAATAATAATAAAATTTCTTTTTCTCTTTTCATCAAATACATAAAATCATGATTACATCATACATTATGAAGGCCAAACCTAGTTACACTTTTCAACAGGGCAAAGACTGTTGTTCTTCGTGCCTGCCCGTAATCAGATACACACACAAAATATGAGAAAATTCACGAAAACTGCAAATATATTGGAAACCACAACTTGCAGTTTTATGTTTTTCCCAGGAAAGTTGAGAGGTCATGAAATATGAGAAGGAAGTCTCATTTTTCTAACATTATGAAGGTTGTCTAACATTATGAAGGTTTTCAGTGAAGAGCCTAGAAGTCCAGTCCGTTAAAATAATAAATTTTAATCAAAGGAGGGATCTATGATGCTCTATCCATATCATTACAAATCAGTGCTTTCTAACCACCCCAAAAAATTCTCTCTTTAGCCTTGTAAAGCCTTTCTGTAGGAACATCAGAATTGGGTCTCTCTAGATTACTGTATTGAGAGTGTAATATGTCATGGTTAAATTTATTTTGCTGGGATGAATGCTACACGAATTTGTCTAATATTTGTCATGAAAATATTATTTATAATCTCTATTTCTTAGCTACATTTTTATTCAATGCTTTACTAATTTTTGATTTATATTCTATTTATAGTTTTTTTCACTTCTATAACTCTTTTGGAGAAGCCCTCGCTGCATATCTGATGTTTTCCACAGTCATAGAGTAGTTAATTTTACTTCTTTTTGTTGATTCATTGACATTAATATGTTGATAAATCTAAGGCAGTAGAATTAGGAGATTTCTCTATCAATGATAACTGCTTGTGAATGCTTTTGACTTCTTTAGATTAGGTTCTTTTCTTTGTTTATATTATTATAGTGTTCTTCTTCATCATGATCAAACAGCTACCAAAGCATAAGCAATAAAGAGATAAGAGACACAGAAAGTAGGCGATCAGACAGGGCCAAAACCTCTCCAACTTGAGAGGAAAACCCAAACAAATTCTTCTTGTTATAGAGACTTCAATTGACGAATATCAAGACCAAGACCAAGACCCTTGACACAACAACCTCTCCAAGACCAAGTCACAAGCCTTCTAGAATCGACTTCTTCTTCCTTGAGACAACGATGATCAAACTTCTTCCTTCACCCACTAGCTCGGCTATCCTTCACTCTTGTTGGAGGTTTCTTCTTTGGCAACTCTGCTTGAGATACACCTTAATCTTCTCCTTGATTGGACCTTCAAGTGTGACTGTAATACCTCAGCTCCTTCTGCAGTTTGGACAACATAAATTTTTTGCACGTGTGGAGTGAATCAGCCCAAAATAGATCAGAAAAATGACTCAGTTGTCTTCCTCTTTCCTTCGCTTGGTGATGAGGTTTCTCTCTTGTGATCTTCGTACCTTTTCTTGGTTCAGATTGCCTTGACCAAATTCTATCTTCAAGTGAGGCCGAGCTGCCTTATTTATAGTGGTTTGAGCATCCAAAATAAGCTGACTTCTCTTGGTGACAAAGCCGACATGCCTTTCTAGATTTATCCTTTGGCCGAATTCATGGGGAGCTTGTGACAAGGTCTTGGAGGGTTAACAAAATTTATTTTACAATGAATTACATGCCCAAATGGGTCTTCAATCCTTGACCTTGACTTTATTAGACTTTATGACTTGATGACCAAACCTAATAGCTCACAATGGGAGCTTCAACTAAAAATAAAATTCCTTGATCATGAAACCCATGATTCAAGTATTACAAAAATAATTTTATTTTCTTTACATCAATTACATAAAATCACAATTACATGTCATTATGAAGACCAAACCTGGTTACACTTCTTAACATAATACACTAACATTTGTGTTTTGCACATTGTTGTTAGCATCTCTTATTTTGGGTGTGTATCTCATTTTTGATCAGTTATGCACTTCCTCCAACAAAAGCTCGAGCTGTTGCGCAAGAGACTTTAGCAATATGGTGCTCACTTGCTTCTAAATTGGGATTGTGGGCAGTCAAAGCTGAGTTGGAGGACCTCTGTTTTGCTGTCCTTGAAGTGAGTACTAGAATCCAGATTGATATTTGGGTTATCTGCAGAAATTGATCCATTTAGATTTTCTTTGTTTCTAAAAAATGTTTGTAGCCGGTTTTCTCTTTATCTTGTTACTTAGAACATATAATCTAATAATCACGTGATGTGAAACTGTGCTTATTATTCATATATATATTTTGTTAAGTTACTATTTAAGGATTTTTTATTCCTTAGAAGTTTTAAGAATCGCATTTTACTTATTTATCTCCCTTAGCAGTCACGTAGAAATCACATTGACAAGCAACTAATGATAGGAACCCAGCAAAATTAAAAATCAAAGTATAGAGATTAATAATATCTGAACAGTATATACAATAATGGATCTTGGAATCCTTAAGGAAATTGAGTCGGAAGTGATCAAAGGATTCAAGTCTTCAAGGATCACGAACAATGACATTTTCAAACATTAAGAAAAGGCCTTCCTTGGATCACCATAATATTTATACCATTTGAGCTCAAAAATAAAAATTTAAATTTGGAAAAGTTCAAAAGAGATTTGATTATCTTGAGGAGTCCGTTGGGAAGGCCTAATAAAAACAAATTTGAACAATCATAATAAGTCCAAAAGGTTGAACCTGACAAGGGTGAATCGTTTAGCCTAGTAACAACAAAAGGTGATGTGCCTCACTTCTGGTCTATTCAAGTACTTGGAAATAGCTGTAAAGCATGGTAATTGAGTTCTCTTTCAAGAATCTGTTAGGGTGCAAAATTACAGAAAGCCAAAGTGTAATTGATAATATAACAGAAGTGTGCAGTAAAATAAGAAAACAAATGTTTATATTATATAAGAGGTTACTATTATCTATGCAAATTTACAAGTAGAGGCCATGAGTGTGTGGTCTAGCAGCAAGTGATAAAACTTGTATTAATGTTGAGACTTGGGTTCAAACCATCCCCAATTCGTGTGGATGATGCTAGGTGCGAATCCTAGGTGATTTTAATGGCATGGGACTGCCCGTCAATGTAGCTGTTTAGCTAAATGTTAGTTGTAAGTAGTATTTAAAAAGAAAATTACAGGTTGAGGGCCGAGGCACTTTCACACAGCGAGTTGGAATGCACTTGCAAGTACAAAAGTTAGAGGAAGGTCTTTTCTAGAGAATTAAATAGTATGGATAGAATATGATGGATTGTGATAAATTTTTCCCACAGAAGCAAGGGAATACCTGTCTTTATACACAGGAGGAGCTTAACCCTCATTTAGTGCTCAAGGAGTCTCTAAGCCTCTATTTACATTATTAATCACCATTATTTATTTTTCCTTGAATATTAGGGCTTATTTTCTTTTGATTGGCTATTAGATAACATTTTTTCCTTGGAAAATAACACCTTGAGAAACTCCCTAGGCAGGTGGTGCCTAACTTACAAGCTTATTGATCTGTTGGAATCAAGAGAGTTGAACCCATGAATTTCTTTACACTGGGGGCAAAAATCTCATGTCTGGCATATGATTGCTGAAAATGTAGTGGTGGAAGGTCTTTTGGCTTGTGCCTTAGCCAATGAAGACCACGAATTAGTCTTTCTCTAGCATGAATGCGAGTTCATGAGATAGACTTTAGTTACAATGAGTTGATTTCCAGTTTACTGGAATGGTCATCAAGTTTGCATGCATAGAGTTCGACCTTCAATTAGTT
Organism: Pinus taeda; assembly: GCA_000404065.3. Lineage (NCBI taxonomy): Eukaryota > Viridiplantae > Streptophyta > Pinopsida > Pinales > Pinaceae > Pinus > Pinus taeda. The sequence goes on from APFE030233821.1 coordinate 13,057, forward strand.
GGAGTCTTCTTTAGTTAGACTACAGGATGAGGTGAAAGTGACAAGTTGAGTTAAAATGAGTTGATACTGCAGTGTTGATTGGAGAGAGAACGAGTTGAGTTCTTAGTTAACTCGCAATCACAACTAGAATAAATCAAGGAGGAACTTGAGCTAGTTAATTGAGAGCTAGTCCAAGTATAAGTCAAACTTGCTCCAGTTAACTAGCAAAGGAAACTCGTGACACTAGTGTGACATTTGACTAGGCCTCCTTGCATGCATCAAATTCTATCTATAAAGAGAAGGACGAAGGCACAAGATCATAAGTCATTCTTTATTGTGGAATGCACAAGATCATAAATCATTCTTTATTGTGGAATGCACATCAGTGGAGGAGCAATTGTGCACAAGGATTTAGGAGCAATTGTGTGCAAGGATTTAGGAGGCAGAAGTATGCAAGGATTTAGGAGTAGAAGTGCACAAGGATTGTGGAGCTAAGGGATCAAGATTCTCAGGGCAGGTCGAGACGATCTTCAGCAGAGATCAATTGTGTAGGGCAGAAGCCAAGTGTAGGCCAAGAACAATTGTAGAGCTTAGAATAGTGAGGAGAAGCCTAACGTTTTCTTAGAGACAAATCACTGGCTGTAGTAGTAGCGCATTGATCATAATAGATCCATTTGCTCAAAGAACAATCATTAAAATACCACAACAGAGAAAGCAAGTTCCCCCTTTTGGGTTTCTTGAGTAAAACATGCATGTCAGTTTTGGGTGCATGTGTTTTTATCTCGATTATTTCTCACTGGATGTTAAAAGTTAAGAAACTTCATATCTTGGTGAAAGTAAATTTGGTTTCAGTTTTCTATTACCTTGTTTTCAGTAATTCATCTAAGTAGTGCACAGAGTTTCAAGAAAATTAACATGGTATGAAAACCACACTCTGCATAAAAATCAAGCACCAGGATTGTTCAATCAGTGAAGGGCGTAGATTAGTTGGTTGGCTTGTGGTAGAGTTTTGAAGAGCAGTTTTTGGAGAATAGTATGTCATTCCAAGGACTAAGGGCAGATCATTGTTTAGAGGGAGCCTCTAACTTCTACCCATGGAGGGAGCGGATCTCAGTAGTGTTGGAAGATAATGGGGTGTTAGAATTTCTGTAGAATCAAATAGTTCCACCGGTAGATCCCCAACAGTTGATCCAACATAACAAGAATGACACCAACACTAGGTGGATCATTCTTTAGGGGGTCAAAGACCATATTATCCCTCATCTCCATGTGAAGAAGACAACATATGAGATTTGGAAAGTCATCTTGGAGTTGTGTCAAAGGTCTAATGATATCATAGATTGAGTCTAAGCTAGGTAGCAAGCAAATCGTACAACAGGATGAGAAGAAGTCATTGCCAGATGAGGAGGAGAGACCAGGATGAGTGGAGGTAGCCACTCAGTCATTGACTCTTTTGACAAGGAGGAAGAGAGCCAAGTGGGTCGAGAGGTTGATTTGGGAGGCCTCGGAGTGAGTTGAGAATCCTAGCTCTATGTTCAGGCAGAGAAAGCAACCACATAGGTACACCGGATATATGGCATTGATGACCGAGTTATTGGACACAAAGCCGTCTTGTTATGTGGAGGTAGCCTCTTAGCAGGTTTGGCGGGATGCCATGGTGGAGGAATATTCCTCCATTGTGTAGAACGATGTTTGGGAGATTGTGCCACTCCCAAAAGGAAAATTAGTAGTAGGCTCACACTGGGTGTACAAGGTGATGCATGGAGTAGATGGGAGTGTGGAAAAGTACAAGGCCAGGTTTGTGGCCAAAGGGATTCTCGTAGGAAGAGGGCATCGACTATTATGAGAAGTTTGCTCCAGTGGCAGGTTATTCATCCATCAGGATGATTTTGGCACTTGCAACTCAGATGAGGTGGAAGATCCACCATTTGGACGTGAAGACATCATTCTTCAATGGGGTGGTTGAGGAAGAGATTTATATGTAGTAGCCAGAGGGGTTTGAGACTTTTTACAGAGACAATCATGTTTGTTCGCTGAAGAGAGTTCTTTATGGGCTCAAAAAAGCACTGAGAGCGTGGTTCATTCGCATTCATAACTACCTTCAGGGGTTGGGCTTCACTAAGAGTGAGGCGGATGCCAACCTGTACTACATCGTGGTTGGAGGGCTTCGACTCATTGTAGTGCTTTATGTTGCTGATCTTATATTGACTAGAGTAGATGACTTGATTCATGATTGCAAGGTAGATCTTGCAAGATAGTTTGGGATACGGACATAGGGGTTATGCACTATTTCCTTGGGCTGGAGGTATGGCAAGGTGATGGGGAAATCTTCCTAGGGCAAGGGAATGTACACTACAGAGATCCTCAGGAGGTTTCATATGCAAGATTGTTGGTCCATGACCATCCCTGTAGTCACAAACTGGAGGAAGGTGGACACTAGTAGAGTAGAGGGAATAAGTGCTAGATTGTATAGGCAACTCATCAGGTCTTGATGTACTTAGTCAACACATGACTTGACATATGTTTTGTAGTGAACTAGTTGAGCGAATTCATGATGGATCGTACTCGAGTTCATTGGGTTGCTCCAAAGCATGTTTTGAGATATCTCAAAGGCATGACAAATTATGTATTATGGTATTGATAGGTTGATGGAGTGAGGCTTGAGGGCTTCACAGATGCAGAATGGGAAGGGAACTGTATAGGTCGCAAGAGTATTGTAGGTTGCGTCTTCAGCATTGGGTTGGAAGTTGTTTTTTGGTTCAACATGACACAGAGAATAGTTGCACTTAATTCAACAGAGGTCAAGTACATGGTTGCTAGTTTGGCAGTGTGTAAAGCTATCTGGATGAGGGAGTTGCTTGTGGGACTTTTCAAGTAGAGGATGGAGCCCACTGTGATCCACTGTGACAATTGGAGTTTCAAAAATTTCTTTGAGAACCTAGTGTTTCATGATCGCTCCAAGCATATTGAGATCGAGTATCATCATCTCAGGGACTATGTGCAGAAAGGGGTAGTGAAGCTACCGTACATTCCAACGGAGGAGCAGATGACAAATATCTTGACCAAGGCATTAGCAAGAGGTAGGTTTGTCTATTTTAGAGATAAGTTTGGATTTGTACAGAATCCCTCCCTTGCTAAGAGGAAGTGTTCAAAATGTAGCAATGGAAGGGCTTCTGGCTATTGCCTTAGCTAGTGAAGACCACGAATTAGTCTTTCTCTAGCATAAATGTGAGTTCATGAGATATACTTCAGTTATGATGAGTTGATTTCTAGTTTACTGGAATGGTCATCAAGTTTGCATGCGCAGAGTTGGAGCTTCAGTTAGTTGGAGAGGTGGCAGTGGCAAGTTGAGTTAGAATGAGTTAAGATTTTAGTGTTGATTGGAGAGAGAACGAGTTGAGTTCTCAATTAACTTGCAATCACAACTAGACTAAATCAAGGAGGAATTGGAGCTAGTTAACTGAGAGCTAGTCCACGTGTAACACAGATTTGTTCCAATTAACTAGCAAAGGAAACTCGTGACAATATGTGAACTGACATTCGACTAGGCCTCCTTGCATGCATCAAATTCTATCCATAAAGGAAAGGATGAAGGCAAAAGATCATAGATCATTCTTTATTGTGGAATGCACATTAGTTGAGGAGCAATTGTGCGCAAGGATTTAGGAGCCAAAGTGGGAAGGATTTAGGATAAAAAGTACATAAGAATTGTAGAGCTAAGGGATCGAGATTCTTAGGGCAGGTTGAGACTATCTTCAACAAAGATCAATTGTGTAGGGTTAGAGCCAAGGGCATGCCTGAGAACAATTGTGGAGCTAAGAATAATGAGGAGAAGCCTAGTGCTTTCTTAGAGATAGATTGCTGGCTGCGGTAGCAATGCATTGAATTTTAATAGATCCTTTTGCTCAAAGAACAATCAATAAAATACCACAACAAGAAAGTAGGTTTTCCATTTTGGGTTTCTTGGGTAAAACAAGCGTGTCAATTTTGTTTGCATGCATTTTTATCTTGATTATTTTCCATTGCATGTTGAAAGTTAAGAAACTTTGTATCTTGGTGAAAGTAAATTTGGTTTCATTTTTTAGTTGCCTTGTTTTCAGTAATTCATCTTAGTAGTGCACATAGTTTCAATAAAATTCACAGTGACCACTTGAGCTAACCCTCTGGGCTTTCTATTAGATAACATTAATTATAATATTAAAAATATAATATCATCTCATACTGAAGGCAAAGAGAATTCACACAAGATCCCTATTCGTACATAAGCAAGGAGAGCGAGCTTGTATTTCTTCGGCCCCAACTTGAAGAGTATCTATGTCTTATGTAAAAGTAACATTTTTGGTTGACATTTGGATAGCGAGATTTGCTCTAAATGCAAAAACTTCTGCCTTGTTGAATGGAGTAATTACCTCATTAAAAAATTGCTCGACATTGTTGTTTCCATATGGAGATGTGTTCCTGCCTAAATTGTAATGTCCCAAACTGAAAAAATCGGCAAATTCTTGGAATTTAACTCAACAAAATGGTTCATAAAAAAATCATTCAGTTAATAGAACATTGCCATGTAAAATGTAGCAAAATAGAAGTACGACAACATAAATAATCTCAAATTTTATTATAATTGATAAATTGGGTTTTACATGCTGATATATCTGATACAGTTGAGATGGAAAAGTTGGCCTCAAGAATCTGCTCCAATACTGCCCTGGCCCTTTAAAATAAAACTGAACTGTAATTGCTCAGCTCTCCTTTGAATTCTGGATGAATTCACCAAGGGGAGAGATGTTGAAAAGTGTAGCTTGGGAGGTATTCCACAAGCTCAGATCTAGGGTTTGTGAGCAAAAGACCCAAGTGAGGGGGTTTAAAATTCAAAAGAAAAAATTAAAAGAAAAAGTAAAAAGAAAATTAAAATTCTAAGTCGAAGTGGATAAGTCCTCTAAGATCTAGAGGGTTCCATAGAAGGCTTGGAAAGTCTATTTAAGGAAGGCCTTAGAACAAGGCAACGATATCAAATGAGAGGAGCTCATTTGATGAGGAGGTTGGACAAGATGTAGTCCAAGAAGGGGCCGAGTTGTAGGCCAAGCATGGGCTACTAAAGGAGGTCGTGAGTTACCCATCAAGGGCATCCGATCAAGGGTAGATGCAGACCCTAGGAGTCTAGCCGAGCTGGAGAGAAGGACGTGGAATGGATCTTCTCATGTGTTCTGGTTTTGTACATGTGGGATCCGACTACCTGAGTTTGAAAGAAAATTAACGCACTAGTTATGGGCAGAATCCCTGTATAATAGGCCTTAGAAGTCAAGGGTTTCTTGTGGTAGGCTGAAAGCCTGAAAGTCCTGTAGCAACTATTAAGGAGGGCTGCAAGCATAGTCTTGGGAGGTCGAGTAGTCTGTCTAGACAAGGGAGCTAGGTTGCAGATGTTAAGGGACCTTTGCAACAAATTTGAGGAAGGTTTTGCCTAGGAAATAAGAAGTAATGCATGTCGAGTTTAGGGTTGGACTGTGTGTGCCTAAAGGAAGGCTGAATACTTTAGGTTGTGCTCAGAATAGGTGAGAGACTTATGGACCAAGTGGACGTCTAGACGAGGTTTCTCATATTGATTGAGTGCCAAGAGATGGAGTTTGTCTTGGGGTTTTAGGACAACAAATTTAGGTGATCCTAGTTTAGGGTAGCATTGAAGTAAAAGACATCACAAGAGCACCATCAAAGCCACAACTTATAGGTGCCTAGTTGAAGTTAAGGAGAAGACGATTGGGTATCTCTTCTTGTGAATGGTGAAGGCCGAGTTGGGCAGAAGGCTGGAGGATGAAGTACAAGAGGGTTGTGTGCATACTCTTGGGGTTATCTTTCTGGAATAGGTCGAGTTTATCATCTTTGATATTCTGTAGCAGTACTGAGTTTGAAATGTGAGCTAGACAGAGGTAGCAATCCTTAGAAAAACAATGTTTAGGAGGCCAAGTCATAGCGCAAATGTGAGGGCTTGAAGAGGATGATATAGTGCAACATTTGAAGAAGATTGAGGCCTAGTTGGTGGGCTTTAGTAGCTACTACAATTTGCCCTAACCAAGGCTAAGGGTTTCAGGTCAATGTATGCATAGAACTAGAGAAGTTAAGGGCAAAAGTGAACATCCTTAAGGTATGTAGTTTGTCCTTCCTAGTTAATGGTTGCAAGGTGGTATAGGATTGTTCTACAAGGAGTTTTAACAGTTTTGTTGTTAGAGCTAGAGCCATAGATGAGGGCAGATCCAAAAGGTCTAGATCTGTGCAATTGAGGATCATATTGTAGAACAAAGGACAATGTGAAGAAGCCCTAGAAGAGGGTAGATCTAAAGAATTATGATGGAATGTTCCATGGTCAGAGCAACTGTATGAGGAAGCCAAGAACAGTCAAGGATTAATTGAAGTTGGGTAGTGCAGGAACACAAGTAGTGGAGGAAGGAGTCCTAGTTTAGGGCAGTGGTGGAGCAGCCAAAAGAATAGGAGTTAGGAGGGTTGTAGTGGCCTGCTCCAAGCCCTAAGTACATCCTCTTGAAGGACTAAGAGGATTGTTAGAAGAGGAAAAATTGGGTGAGCTTATTACTGATTCTTGAATTATGAAGAAAGGAGGTCAAGGAAGCAAATCACATCAACCCAAGTTTATTGTTGGAGGACTTTTCACAGTGATAGGTGGCAACCCTTTGTGCCCTAAGTGTGTCTTCATTGGGCAACATAGGAAGGCACTAGTGGGAATAAAGTCCTTAAGAGTTGTTCCTTGAAGGACTGAGGAGTAGCTAGTTGCACAAGAAGTCCCAAAGGAGCTAAGGAGCAGTAGTGGGTAGTTGAGAGTTGTTCACAAACGAAGTTATGAACAATTCAACAAGAGTCTTGATGTGTTGATGCGTTGAAGTAGTAACAGTTAGCTAGAGAGCAGTTGGATCCATGTTCAAGGACCTAATGGAGTTGGTTCATTGATAGTGGAAGAGTTGTGTTGTTGTGGATCGGGAGGCAAAGGACCGGGTAGGTGTGTTTAAGGTACGATCAAGGCAGCTGTGAGGAGCTCTACATTCGCTAGACGATCAATGTATCTTGTTCTTGTATCTTGTACTTGTGGATGTACGAGGGCCATTATCCCTGGTATGGGAGCCCTAGACAGTTGTATTACAGTTTGTTAATGTAACAAAGATGGGTTGAAAAATTTAAAAAAATTGTCATGTGCGCTAATTGATTCACTGATGTGTATTTTTCTGTTGTTCAAAGCATTGTTTTAAAAAACAACCGAGTTGACTCTGACTCAGCGGAGTCAAACTGAGCCAATGCTTGGTTGGGTCGGCTCGGTGGCCAAAATGGAACGGTTAGCCAGGTTGTTACCGAGCCAGTCATTGACTCGGTCAACTCGGTCGACTCAGTAACAACTCAACCGACTTGGTAATGACTCGGCTGGCTCGATAACAACTCGGCCGACTAGGCTCTTTGACAAAAATCTTGAAGCACATTTGTCAAAAGTTGTTCCGCCTCCTACATATCAATGGTTGGGTTGTTGTTTATTGCATATTTATAGCCCTAAAGTAATCTATCATTGTGAGAAAGTTTTGAAAATTACAAGGTCGAAGTATGGTTATCTTAGTGGCATGAATTAGAAAACTGAAATAACGCATTGAGCCATACAATGTTTTTAAAAAGGCAAACATTCTAGCAATGGACTAATAAATACATATTTACGTCTGATTGTTCTGGAGCTTGACGACAATTAAATCAAGGGTTTTGAGACTTCATTAGGGGCAGAGAATTGGTATTATTGTTGTTGTAGTCTAGTGATTGTCCTTAGGCTGAGGCAAAAAAGAATCCTGGCATTGGTGGCTAAGTATGAACTATGTTTTGGACATTGCACTGGGTGCCATTTTGATATAATGGATATATTCATGAGCCTACTTTGATCATATGTTGTCTTCTCCCTATATTCTAAAGCTTTGTGTTTGGAAACATGAATGAAAATCTTTAAAATTATGTTTTTATAAGAAAAAAATATTTAATGTATTTTTTACTTTGACCGAGTCATTGAAATCAAACTGGCCGAGTCGATACCGAGTCGGAGTCGGAGTTGGAGTCGACCCTCGGTCGTTTCTGAGTCGGAGTCAGACTTTTAAAACATTAGCTCAAAGTAGGATAAGTTGAGGCATTTGAGTTGGTTATGTCAGTGATTTTAAGACATTAACCCAGATTCTCACGTGCCATGGAAATTCAACTTGGTACCAGAGCTACATTTAGGGCCAGTTGATCAAAGTGTGCACAGTGGAAGCATGTGAGCCAATGGAGATAATGTAGGCTCAGAGGGAGTCTAGCTATAGAGGAAGCAACCCTAAGGAAGTTCAAGATCTTTAGGTTCTGATGAGGCAGAGACACTACCATGACAATGATCCATTTTACAGGGTATTCTGTAGAGGTGGATGCCAGGTGGGCTAGTGTCGCTGATGATGTCGGATACTTCAGTGGAAGTACCTCCCTCGCTAAGAGGGAGTGTTGAAAATTGTAGCTTGGGAGGTAATCCATAAGACCAAATCTGGGGTTTGTGAGAATTTTGGTCACAAGAGGGGTTTGTGAGCAAAAGACCCAAGTGAAGGGGCTTTAGACTCAGATGGGGTTTAAAATTCAAAAAGAAAAATTTAAACGAAAATGAAAAGCGTACATCTTAAGTGGATAATTCCTCTTAGATGTAGAGGGTTCCATAGAAAGCTTGGGAAGTCTATTAAAGGAAGCCCTTAGAACAAGGCTACAATATTGAATGAGAGGAGCTCATTTGATGAGGAGGTTGGACAAGATGTAGTCCAAGAAAAGGCCGAGTTGTAGGCCAAGCATGGGCTACTAAAGGATTACCCATTAAGGGCATTAGATCAGGGGCAAACGAAAACCCTAAGAGCCGAGAGGAACTGGAGAGAAGGATGTGGAATGGATCTTCTCCTGTGTTCTGGTTTTGGACAAGTGGGATCTTTCTACCCGAGCTTGAAAGGAAATTCTGGGCACTAGTTATGGGCAGAATCCCTGTATAATAGGCTGGAGAAGCCAAGGGTTTCTTGTGGTAGGCTGAAACTCTTGTAGCAGTTGTTCAAGAGGGCCGCAATCCTAGTCTTGTGAGGCCGAGCAGTCTGTCTAGACAATGGAGCTAAGTCGTAGAGGTTAAGGGACCTTTGTAGCAGATTTGAGGAAGGTTTTGCCCAGGAAATAAGAAGTAATGCAGGCCGAATTTAGGTGTGTGCCTAAAGAAAGGCTGAAATACTTCATGTTGTGCTCAGAATAGGTGAGAGACTGCTGGACCAAGTGGACGTCTAGATGAGGTTTCTCATACTGATTGAATTCCAAGAGATGGAGAATGTCCTGGGGTTTTAGGACAACAATTTTAGGTGACCCTAGTTTAGGGTGCGTTGAAGAAAAAGACACCACAAGAGCACCATCAAAGTTGCAGCCTATAGGTGCCTAGCTGAAGTAAGGAGAGGATAGTTGGTTATTTCTTCTTGTGAATGGTGAAGGACGAGTTGGCCAGAAGGTTAGAGGATGAAGTACAAGAGGGTTCTATGCATAGTCCTGGGGTTATCTTTCTGTAACAGGTTGAGTTTCTTATCTCTGATATTTTGAAGTAGGATTGAGTCCTAAACGTGAGCTAGACAAAGGTAGAAAATCTCTGTTGATTTGTGGTAGCATCATATGTGCTTTAGCCTTGAAATTTGGAGTAGAGGCCAAGGCACATGAGATCTTCAAGACCCAGAAATCGTTTTGAGAAATTCCATTTGGATGAGGAGTTATTAAAATAATTAATATTTTTAATGGGTTCCTAAGTCTAAACTCAGGAAAATAAAAATAGTAATGGGTATTAATAAAGATAAGGATGAGAAAGTTCTAAGAGACGAGGATCAAATTTGTTTTAATCTTAGCCGTTGATTAGGGACTTAATCTCGATTGTTGATTCATCAACAGGAAAAGTATAAGAGAAGACTTGAGGGTCATTTGGAGATACATCGACAGATACTCAGTATCTAAAGGAAATTTGATTCTTAAGGAAGAGGAGATTGATTTCAGAGGGAATTGCAGGGTGCAGGAAGAGGAGGGCTTCAACAACAAGCAGAGATCGAGGAGGAGGTGACTAGGTGCAGTGGAAGACAACGCAAAAGGAGAGGCACAGTCCAGAGAAGAGACGTAGGGCCGACGCAGGCTAACGTAGAGGGACACAGAGCCACTCAGAGCCACGCTGGGTCAATCAGAGTGATGCAGGCGTGGCACAGAAGTGGGAGTAGGGTCTCCAAAGTGTCAAATAGTCTCAAAGGGAAAGTCTCAGGTGTTTTTTTCAGTTCTTTGTAAAAATCATTCCTTGTAAAAGCAATTGCTGCTGAAGATTAATAAAGCCCTCATCTGCTGCACTGGTTTTCTCGCATTGGGTTTTTCCGGGGACACTTGTCCAAAAATAATTGTGTCGATGTGATTGATTCTTGTGCATGTATTTTTCTCTGGGCAATTGTGTGATAACTGCAGTAGAATTTATTTTAATATTTGTTGAAGGAATTTTGTAAATAACTTATTGAGAATAATAAGTAGGTGAAATAAATCAGTTGCTGCAGTGATAGAATTTTAGTTTAGAAATTTTCACAACCTCAAAACAACAGTGTTTAGGATGCCATGTCACAACGTAGAGGTGAGGGCTTGAAGAGGAAGATACAATGCAAGATTTGTAGATGGCTAAGGCCTAGTTGCTGGGTTGTACCAGCTGCTACAAGCAACCCTAACCATGGCCAAGGGTTTCCTGTTAATGTATGCATAGAACCTGAAAAGTTAAGGACAAAAGTGAACATCCTTAAGGTATGTAGTTTGTCCTTCCTAGTTAATGGTGGAAAGATGGTATAGGGCTGTTCTACAAGGAGTTTTAGCAGTTTTGTTGGTAGAGCTAGAGCCCTAGATTAGTGCAGATCCAAAAGGTCCAGATCTGTGTAATTGAGGATCATATTGTAGAACAGAGTACAGTGTGAGGAAGCCCTAGAAGAGGGCATATGTGAAGAAGTATGATGGACTGTTGCATGGTTGGAGCAACAATATGAGGAAGCCAAGATCAGTCAAGGATTGACTGAAGTTGGGCAGTGCAAGAACAATAGGGCAGGAAGAAGTCCTAGTTTAGGACAGTGGTGGAGCAACCAAAAGAACAAGAGTTAGGAGGTCTATTGTGGCCCGCTCCAAGCCCTAACTACAACCTATTGGAGGACTAAGAGGACTATTAAAAGAGGCAGAATTGGGTGAGCTCATAATTGATTCTTGAAGGACGAAGAAAGGAGGTCAAGGGAGCAAATCACATCATCCCAAGTTCATTGTTGGAGAAGGACTTTTGATAGTGATGTTAGAAAATCAGAAAGGCAGTAAAGATTTTCTTGATCTTGATAATATTTTTTTTTTTTGTTTATCTGAATTAAACTATTCTATTATATATATAAAAACCAGAGTACATTTACATGCGAGCTGTCTGAGAGATCCATCTGCCTGAAAGAATGGCAAGCTGGATCAACCAAATGTAGCCAAAAAAGAGGGCTACCTGTTTCATGCCCTCACAGGGCGTTTGAGACCAAAAATCATTCCCACGCAGGGGAGGAAAGAACTGACACCCTTGCACAATATTAACCGTCCACAAAACAGAAGACCGAACCAGAAAGTAACCGACCCTACGCCTCAACGATGGCAGATTGCCACTAAGACACATTGACAGAAAAGCTAGTTGACACGTAGACGAGCCAAAGACAAATGGACAGATGGACATGACCAAAAAAAGGAGAGAACCAGAACCGGAGAGAACCAGAACCCCACCCGAGCTTCAGAACCTGAGACATCGCAGCGGACTATTCCTCCGGCACCTCCTCCACAATTGGGCACGATCCATATTCCTCCTCTTCCTGCACTGTGCCCTCTTTCGTCTCGGCCGCTTCAGGCTGCATTTGGCTCCTTTCCAGCTGAGGGTCTAGCTTTTCCACACCCTTCCCTTTGTCTGCCTTGGGCAAGTCAGTTGCTTTGGCTGTGTCACCCGGGGCCTCGAAATCTGGCGGAGCACTGGAGCCGCCCTCGTCCAGGGCCTCGTCGATAAAAAGAACAGAGACGTGGGCGATAATGCGTGGACGGTTCAGGGGGCTATCGAAGGAGAGAATTGCAGAGCCGAAGTAAGGAGCAGACGAAGACCCAGGTGAGGTGGTCTCCATGAATTGGCTGTGCCTGAGAGAACTAGCACCTCCAAGACGCGGGCAATGGCAGAGATAGTGGCAATGAGGGCAGTGACAGGGAGGATGGGTTTCCGCTTCAGCTGAGGGTCGCGAAGACCCTCCACGACTAGAGCCGCGACGGCTCAGCATCCTTTGTCGGTTCCTAACCATATTGACAGGGCAGTCCTGAGCCAAATTGAATTGCAAAAGACCTACAGGGGCATAAACAACCTGAACCAACAGACCTGGGAAGGAATAAATCAGACCAGGTCCTGAATTTGCTAGCACCAACGACGGAACGGGAACCCCAGACCTTGCCCAAGTGAAGATGGTGATGCCAGGGCTGCCTCTGTTTATAGGACTCCATGCTCTCCCTCGAAGGTTGCCCGCCATTAAAGAGGCATTCAATTCTGTATCAGAGCCAAACTCTGCAACGCAGTCGGAGGAAGTCGGAGTGTTAATGCGCCCAAACTGCCGTCCCATAGCCTTTAACTTCACCTTCCCGGGGTGTCCTTCGCCATCGCCTTCCAGGTCGCCTCTGCGCATGGTTGGCATGTGGCTGCCTTGATACCCCCGTCCCATCAACTTAATCAGGCTGGTTGGCACCCACATCCGGGGTCTTGATCTTGATAATTACTTATGATGCTTCTTATTATTACAATTCTTTATATCGTGTTTCTTTAGTTCGTTAAGCAATTACCAAAAGTAACAACACATAAGACAATAGACACTAGATGTAGGCACATGGCAGGGAAAAAACCCCCTTGAGGGGAAAACCCAGTCAAGATAATTCTTCCTTTCAATAATATTGTTTGAGACTCTTCACCCTAGACCAAGACCAGACCTTCCCTCCACACCAAGTCAACCTCCGAGAATTTCGACCTCTTCCCAACAACTTTGTCTATGCAACAACTTACGGCAATAGGCAACTTCTGGCAACACTGGAACTTGGAAGACTTTGATCTCCCAATGTAGGACACGAAACACACAGAGAGAGAGAGAGAGAGAGAGAGATACCAAAATTTCGATTTTTCTTTTCTACTTAGGCTTCCCCAAACTCGCATTCACTATGGCTTCCCGACAACAGACTTCACACCTTTTCCCAACCACAAGAGAACTTCACACTTCTGCCTAGTAACAAGAGAATTTGAACTTGATGAGAGTGATGCTCCAAATGAATTTGATGTGCTTCCTCTTATAGGCTTCTTATGGGGTCAAATAGGGTCCTTAGGCTGACTTGATCTTCTTCTAGGCCGACATGGTGTGGAGGTTACATAATTCATATTTGACTCAATACTTAACCTTTTTACATTATTCAAAAGCCCAAGAAGGGTCTTTTTAAATGTACAATAAATCTATAGACTCAGAATAAATCGTAGAAGTCCTCAATGGGGACGTTGACCTAAAACATGGTGACCCAAAGATGAAACCCATGCTTTAATAAGTCACAATAATAATAATAAAAATTCTTTTCTTTATTCTTTTGACAAGTACATTACATATTGACTCCAGTACATTATTGAAGATCAAACATAGTTACATTTTCCAACACTCCCTCTTAACTAGGGAGGTATTTATAATTTACAAATACAATGGAATATCTCAAACTATATGAACCATGAAGAACTTTAGGCACCACAATGTTATGGACTAGATTCCTGACCAGGGCAATCTATCCAAACAGTCGCTCAATAGTTTAGGCACCGCAATGCCAAGGGCTAGATTCCTGACCAAGGCAATCTATCGAGGTGGGACTAAGATGGACTTAAGCTTTCAACCCCTTTAGGTACCATCAAACTTACTTGCTAACCATCAACCCAAAAATCCAGGTGTGTATCCAAAACATAGCTCTTTGATTAACACCACCTTTCCAATTTCTAGACATCAACACAATGTGCCGGCTAGATGTCCTCAGAGGCAATGCTTCACTTCCAAAGCCTCAACACCCCTTGATCCAACAGATCAAAAATGACCAATCTCTCCCAATCAAACTGATTGGTAACCAACATGCTATCAAAACCTTTGAGAGATTCACCTATACAAACACAACTCTAATCAATAATATACTTTCACATGTACATAATCAAATACAAACCTTCAGGGTCTTTCAGACAACTTGATTTTGCTTCTCATCTTTCCATACTAGGACTATCAACTGAATCTTTGATAGAAGATTCCTCAATCATACATTTTTCCCTTTCTACTTCCCATGCAACAACATATTCTTCAGTCAAATCTTGCTTTCCTTCTTTCAACAACACCTCACAATGCATTCTCCAATTTCCTTCTCCTACTCATGGCCTTCACTTAAACTTATGTATGTTATTCCTAGTCTAGCGCATGACACATGAAGTAGAGAACCATATTTGTCACTCCCTCTTAATCAAAGAAGATCTAACTATTCCTATACAAGGAATATACTCCATCATCCTCTTATCCTAGGAAGATTTCATTCATTCAAGCTCTGTCTTAACTAGGAAGCACCTCTTCATCTGGACTCCCTCTTAATCTTAGGGAGATCTCTTCTATGCAGGCTTCCTCTGGGAGATCATCTTTTTCTTTTTTTCATTGGAGAATCTTTCGTGGCTTCCAACCATTTCATCAGAGTTATCATGAACTTCATCATGCTTATCAAATCAATGAGCATCTTCACAAAGTTGAAGATTGTGTACCAGCATAACTTAAATAGCAAGTACAACCAAAACTATAGAAGCATGATGTTAGCCATATCAAAATCATAGAATCATTTCATCTATCTACATATTAGATACCCAAACTCAGTTACAAACAAGAGACATATACTCTTCACCATCTTGCTAGGGACTTTGTCATACACCCTAGGCTACTTCATAATAACTTTCTTTCCATCTAGGGTTCCAATGTTTCTTCCAAATGTATGGTATACCTTCCTTCAACATATATAAAACCCTAGAAACAATTCACACAAATATATATCTACAAAGCATCTAACAACCTTTCAAAATACAAATGTTAGACTTCTCTCCAGGGATTCATATAAATCCTAGATTTCATACAAAAGAATCAAAGTCAATCACAACTTAGTCATTCACTCGACCAACTTCCACTAGGGTTAATTCCAGACCCCTAGATTTTTAGTCAACCATCAATCAGTCACTAACATGACCAAACTGTCACTAGGGTTAGTTGCAAACCTTAGATTTTCAAGCAATCATCAATCTAAACCAAAAATTCAAATTTCAACAATCGTTCACAAATCTCAAATTATCATATTGTCAACTTTCATCAAAGATTTCTACTTCGACTAAGGTTCAACTCCAAAATCCTAGAATTCCATTTTCAACAATTTTACACAGACCTCAAATCATCATATTAAAGAGATTTTACTTTGACTACGGTTTAATTCCAAAACCCTAGAATTCCACAATCTCAATAATCATTAAATACATAGATCTCAGATTGTTACATTACACAAATTAGACAATGTTACTACTAGGATTTAACTGCAGAACCCTAGATTTTTCGTTTTCCAACAGTCATTTAAAAAGATTTCATATTGTTATATCGCACATACTAGACAAATTAACTTCACTAGGGTTGAGCTACAAAACCCTAGATTTCCAAATATCATCATCCTTGAATTCTAGAAAAGGACGTCCATTAAATCCTAAAACAAGGACTTCCATTAAGTCCTAAGACTTACGACCATCATTTACTAGGTCAACACATATCTAGGAATTCATAATCATTCATACATAAGCATATCATATGTCCAAGCTAGGGTTTTTCAACCAAAAAGTATATATCTATACATGCCTGGATTTCATCACCATGCAAAGACATTTCATCTCATGTGTTAGTCAAACCCAACTTCACAAATATCAATAAGAGTTAGACACAACCATCTTGATTACACTAGGGTTTGATCATTCAAACACACACATACTAAGGAAATCATTTCTAAGACAGTATAAAGGTCTTGCTCACACATTCCACTAAACCCTAATGAGCTAGGGTTCCAGTGTAGAAACATAGCAAACCCTATATTACCAAAACTTCAATGGTTCCAGAATTTTAGACCTTATCAAGTTATTACTCAACCCTAACAAGTTAGGATTTCCTAACCATACCAAAATCCCAAACACGACATCATCAATAAAACTTCAACTAGCATTTCACAACATCCCTAAGCAGTTTAGGGTTTCAGACATTCACAATAGCATACCCTTTAGTTAGGGTTTTCTAGAACCTGTCTAGGGTTCTACAAAATCAGTTGAGAGTGGGGTGGGTAGATTTATCAAGAGATGAATCATCCAAACAAGAATAACTAAGATTTAATATAGCTAGTCATAATCAAAGTTAGTAATAGATCATCAAATGAATAATCCTTTCAGTCAATGTATCTAAAGCATACCTTTGTTTCTTGACTAACCTTGTCTTGAGAGATCCTCCTTCTTGTAGATGTTTTCCCTAATCAAGACAATAGAGGGAGAAACATGATTACTATTCAATATAATCAAAATTGGATGAATACATGAACCCAAAACTGAAAATACATGAAATACTTATCTTGACAAAGAAGGTTGCCACGATATCTTCTTTAGTCATCCCAATATTTTTAATAGTAAACAACTTCGACAAGGCTTCATACATCTCTTGAGCATGATCGATGTTAGTTATGAATGGGACAAGATTGTCTTTTATCCCTTATACCATCAGAGTCATGGCCACCAGTTCCAATTTTGAGTATTTTTCTTTGTCAACGTCACTGGCTTCTTCTGTAGGCTTCTTTACATTTCCTTTTACCAAGTCCAGCACCTTGTTCTTCTCGAGGATTAGGTCAATCCTCTTCTTCCAGGATTTGAAGTTAGATGCTCCTTCAACTTTGTTCTCACCCTTGATTGAGTTAGACATCTTCCTTGAATATAATAGACTCCTTCCCTGAGATAATACCTATGAATGAATCAAGTGCTTGAGATGGCCTTTTTCTTCCCTCTTTACCAAAGGT
This sequence comes from Pinus taeda, assembly GCA_000404065.3. NCBI lineage: Eukaryota > Viridiplantae > Streptophyta > Pinopsida > Pinales > Pinaceae > Pinus > Pinus taeda. The sequence goes on from APFE030233821.1 coordinate 30,220, forward strand.
TTGATCCCATGTTAGGAAATCAGAAAGGCAGTAAAGATTTTCTTGATCTTGATAATTACTTGTGATGTTTTTTTTATTACAATTCTTTATATCTTCTTTCTTTAGTTCATCAAGCAATTACCAAAAGCAACAACACATAAAACAATAGACACCGGATGTAGGCACATGCTAGGGAAAACCCCCCCTCGAGGGAAAACCCCCCCCTCGAGGGGAAAACCTAGTCAAGATAATTATTCCATTCAATATTATTCTTTGAGATTCTCCACCCTAGACCAAGACCAGAGCTTCCCTCCTCACCAAGTCAGCCTCCTAGAATTTTGACCTCTTCCCAGCAACTTCGACTATCCAGCAACTTACGACAACAAGTAACGTTCGACAACAGTGGAACTTGGAAGACGTCGATCTCCCAATCCAGGACATGAAACAAAGGCAGAGAGACACCAAAATTTCGATTTTCCTTTTCTCGTTAGACTTCCTCAAACTTGCATTCACTTCGGCTTCCCGGCAACAGACTTCGCACCTTTTCCTAGCTACAAGAGAACTTCGCACTTTTTCCCAACAACAAGAGAATTCAAACTTGATGAGAGAATGACACTCCAAATGAATTTGATGTGCTTTCTTTTATAGGCTTCTTATGGGGTCGAATAGGGTCCTTAGGTCAACTTGATCTTCTTTTAGGCCGACATGGTGTGGAGGTTACATAATTCATGTTTGACTCAATACTTAACCTTTTTACATGATTCAAAAGCCCAAGAAGGGTCTCTTTAAATGTATAATAAGTCTATAGACTCAGAATAAATCCTAGAAGTCCTCAATGGGGACTTTGACCTAAAATATGGTGGCGCAAGCATGAAACCCATACTTTAATAAGTCACAATAATAATAATAAAAATTCTTTTCTTTATTCTTTTGACAAGTACATTACATAGTGACTCAAGTACATTATTAAAGACCGAATATAGTTACATTTTGCAATAAGTGATAGGTGGTAACCCTCCATGTCCTAAGTGTGTCTTCATCGGGCAACACATGATGGCACTACTGGGAAGAAAGTCCCTAAGAGTTGTGTCGTTGAAGGACTAAGGAGCAAATAGTTGGGCAAGAAATCCGCAAGGAGCTGAGGAGCAACAATGGGTAGTTGAGAGTTGTTCACAAAAGAGTTGTGAACAAGAGTCTTGATGTGTTGAAGTGTTGAAGGACTAATGTTCAACTGGAGAGCAGTTGGATCCATGTTCAATGACATAATGGGGCTTGTTCATTGATAGAGGCAGAGTTGTGTTGTAGCAAATTGGGAGCCAAAGGACTAGGTAGGTGTGCTCAGGGTATGATCAAGGTAGCTGTGAGGAGCTTTACATTAGCTAGTCGATCAATGTATCTTGTTTTTGTATCATGTACTTATGGATGTATGAGGGCCATTATCCTTGGTACAAGATCCCTAGACAGTTGTGTTACAATTTGTTAATATAACAAAGATGGGTTGAAATTTTCTAAAAAATTGTCATGTGCGCTAGATTCACTAATGTGTATTTTCCTGTTGTGCAAAATAGGATAAGTTGAGGCATTTGAGTTGGTTATGTCAGTGATTTTAAGACATTAATCCAGATTCTCACATGCCATGGAAATTCAACAAGAGATGGGTAACCACCCATTCATTGAATGACCCAAGGGTTTCCGTCCTCGGGCTACTGTTGAAGCTAGGAACTCCCGATTCTCCAAACCTCTTCACAAGAAAGAAGCTCAACACTAAGATATCTTCAAATGGTCTCCTTCTCCTCTTTTTTAGATTTGATGGACCCTTCTTAAAGCCTTATTTTAGTATTATTTGAAGCACTTAGTACTTTTTCCCTCTAATTTTAATTAAAATACCTTTTTTCATTCGGGAAAATGGTAAATCAGCCAGCATCCCTGCTTAGGCACTTGAAACTCACTCACCACCATCTCATCCTGTAGATCTTCTCGTTCTGGTTCCAACGAGCTATTACATTGAGGTGTTTTGTCAAGTATTCCTCCCAGAATGCCACCTTAAGTGTACCTATATACACTACCCACAGGTCGTGGGTAGCATGACTGACGTTTTGTTTTGCAGTGGTTTTGGAGCTAACATTGGTGGTTGCATGTGGACATATTCATTGAAATGTCTCTAGCAAACAAGCTAGTGCCATCAAGGCTATAAGGCCTAGTGGTTTGCCTCTTTAGTCTCTCTTTTGTTCATTGTTTTAATGCAGGCATAAGATACTCATAACATTAGCATAAGAAGTAATTGACTATCATCTTATCTTATTGAAAAGTCATTAGCATTGTTGGGCATCCACTCTTAGCATTCCTTGCATTTTCGATAGTGGTGTTGTGGTTATCAAAGTAGTTTTCTTGTTGTTGTGATCATTGGTCTCTTGCATCCATCTATTGCACTCTTGCATTCATAAGTGGTTCACTGTTAGCAATCTCATCTAATTGACAAGATATGTGTGCACTCATTAATAATCTAAAAGATAAAGATGGTTGAGCGGAGGAATAAGGGTAGAGGGTTAGGGAGTCGAGGTTGCGACAGACGTAGGATAGGCTGCTACAGGCAGTAGATGAAGGCTAAGGGAGCAGCGGCTAACGAGAAGGCCTCGGTTAGGGTAGCAGAGGAGAAATGGAAGGCAAAGTAGAGGGTTTTGAAGGTTGACTGGTGGCCCTGAAGCCTTGAAGGGCACGACAGGCAGGAGCATAAACCCTTTAGGCCACGACAGGGGTATTAAAGGGCAACGTTAGGTCCCAAAGGCTTAGATTTTTTCCCAAATCTCACAAAAAAAATACTTTTCAACCTCAGATTGTTGCTTTTCACTAAATGATTTTGTATTATTTGACCTTGCAAACCAAATTTGATACCAGATCTTGCCCTCCAGGGCCTAGATATGTTTCAAACCCCAAAAATTTCCTTGAATAAGTTAAAGATCTATACTTGCACAAGTGAAAAATAAAATACCCAAGTCCCAATATATACAAAATAAAACTAAAGCCCAAAACTAGATGTTAGAAATAAAAAATTGTTTTACAAAGACATCAGATCTATACAAATAAAATACAAATCTACTAGATTTGAGGAGTATGAGTCTGACTCAGCTCCTAGATCTGTAGAATCAAACTCTTCGTAGCCAGATCTATCAATTAAACTCAGTATATAAAAGATAAATAATTTTAAATGAGGCACTAACCAAGAGACCCTGCAAGAGAAATTTCGTTAGATAAATCTTTGGATTTCAATCAGGAAGGCTCTTCAGATCTTATGCCTTAGGAGTTGGCTGGTCCAACCGAGGATTTCCCCTCACGCCCAAGTTCTCGAATATAAAAGATCTCAGCACACTCAAATCAAGTTGTCAGATCGATAGAGATATAAAATAACACTATAATCTTCAATAATTAGAGATATCTGCTAGTTCAATTAAATTAAAATGCTATCTTAAATTCAATAACTTAAGCAAGATACCTGTGCAATAGATTATTCCCAAAGGCTAAAAATCAACAACTTCTAAAATATACTTCAGTAGAGCATTAAGAACTGTATTACCATAAGAAGTAGGAGAGTAACACCACCATCAATGAAAACCCCAAAGACATTGTGTTATTATTATTCCAGAAAAATTACAAAAGAGCATCGAGAGCTAGTACACGATTCAAAGATCAGATCCTAAAACAAATGGTTTCTAATTTATAGATAAATTTTCCAAACAACTAGTTGGCTTGACCCCGTCAAAGTAATCTTGACCATTGATAAAGACTTAATTATTTCTTAATCTCCACCGACGGAATATTTATTTTTTGAGATATTTTTTGAATTTCTCTTTTAATTCCTTTTTAATTAGCTCAAAATTAATTATTTTGAGCTAATTTACTGAAAAGATCGACTTTGACTTAACTACCAAGGCCCAAGGGTCCAAAATTTCTTGAAATTTTCAATATTTCCTTGGTGGGGGACCTCCAAAAAATAGTTTCTCTAGAACCCACAATTATTTTATTTTGGAGAATTTATTTTTCCTAAGACTTAATTTTGACTCTAATTAATTAAATTTCTGGCTTAGAATTTTTTAATTTATTTTTGTCAGAAAATTTAATTAATTGACACATGAGGGGATTAATAATTTTTTCCAACCTTGTAATATTTTAGCATAATGGCTAAAATATTATTTACATCAGATAATTACATTTCAATCCTCAAAGGGGGAAAACCCATTTGTTATTGACCCTCAATTATTTTACCCAATTCTGTGACTCAATATGATCTAGTAGACCAAGTGATTTGTAATAAAATAATTTAGCCAATTAGCTAAAATGATTCCCAAATTACTTTTACAAAAGACTCAACTAAAACACTAGCGCTTACCCAAGATATTGATGACAAAATCCACTCTAGGTTTGGGATAAGATTGGAGGGAAAAACTTTGTCGATCATTTGTGTTTAGAAACACAGATGAATCAGTGAGATGAAAAACCTCCTAGGTTGGAAACCATCGCAAAAATAATAGACTTACTTAGGTTGTTACATACATTATGGTCTTACTAAGATCATTTACATTATAAACTTGTAGAAAGAGTTTACAACTTTGACAAATTGTTGATTGATCGCTGATGAATCCAGGATGATTTGAGTGCTCGAACATGATGAAATCCCTTTCATGAAAATAGAGGGGTACTGCTATAGGGTAGTTGCCATGGAGTGGTCAACATGCCCTGTAGCTCTAGCTTGAATGCTAGGCCTACTAGTTTGTGTGCAACAACAAACTATATTATGCTCTTCTATTCATTTAGCTGCGTCAACTTCTAGGGAAATGTTTTCCGACTCTACTCAAAGTTGTGGATAATAGAGTGCCAAATCTCAATGAAGTAATGACAAGTTAGCCATGAAGAATGGAGATGCTATCAAGGGCTTATAATGTGACATGGAACATCTTAAGTATGGTGAAGGGAGACTGAACACACTATTTCAATCCAAGTCCTCCAAGTATTGCCCTTATTATAGCCCTATGGCCTTAAGGGAGGTCCCATTGGACTAGGGCTAAAATTAACCCCCTTGGTAAGGTGAAACAACAAATTTATAGTTAAGATTGGTCAATCATCCGGGTCTCCCCTTTATCCATAGTAAATGCCCAAATCATTAAGTAAAAGCACCATGTTACTGCTTAAACTAGCAGGGAACCGAAGGGGGATCCCTAAAGGGAGACTTAGCCCATTGCCACTGCTCCCTTCTATTTACAGACTTTCACCAATGGGAGGAGACCCGGTATGTATAGAGTCACCAATGAAGGATAAGTCAATGGATATGAGTGACCAAATAAACCCACTACTAGAGGATTTTGAAGGATGGAGCTTGCTTGCTTTCTAAGCAATGTATTCTAGGGAAAGGAAGAGAGGATTTGAGGGTTAGGTTTATGGGATAAGAGTTGTGAAGGAGTTCCCCAATCCCTAAAATCCTTGTTAGAATTGGTATCTCAGATGGTTCTTTAAGAATGATCTTTCAAAGGAGTGGGACCACATGGGGCCTATGTCACAAGGTTTGTCGAACTTTAACCGTAAGGTTCGAATTTTGGCGAACCTTAAATTTTTTTTGAGGTTCGGCAAACCTCATCAAACCTCATAGCCATTGTCCAAGTCCATAGATCAAAACTCATAACCTCATGTTACAACTCAAGATTTTAGTTTATCCTTGCAGTTTCCATGTCCGCGATAGCATTTTTGATGTTTATTGATGTTGATTTCTTACTATTTTATCTTATAATTCATTTTAAATAATATATATATATATATATATATATAATATATATATATATATATATATAGTGAACCTCATAAAAAAATTCGAACTCAAACCGAACCTAATCATTGCCGAACCCAAACCCAAACTCGAACCATGTGACATTGCATGGTGCCAAGTGAACCCAGTCTAGGTTATGAGGAAAGAATGTAGCAACCAATGATAATCTTACTTTAGACAAGGTGATGAAAGGATCAAAGAAAGAATTTTCACTTGAGGATGTTGGTTTCACCCTATGAGGTACTAGCCTTGGGGATGCCAGGGCAAAGTTTGATCCCAAAGCTAGGGCTTGTTTTTTCTCCCAACTTCGCCATCAGAATGGCTTCAAAATTCGAGGAGAGCTTGAGGAAACACCAGCGCAATAGACCCTAGAAGATCAAACTTTTTTGGAGGGCTAACTTGTCGGGAAATTGATGCCCTAGGTACCCCAACTTGGCTAGACCTGGAAGGAGGTGAAAAAATGTGATGTTTAGTGACCACACTTGGTAGATCAATGCCTTAATCTTTGGGAGAATGGAGTCTATGATGAATATGAGTAAGATTTCTTGATTCCCAGTCGAGGAGGCGTCAAGATCACTTCACTAGCCTTCTATGTCAAGGAGAAACAACGTTGTTGCTTTTATACTTCGACGTGAAAAGGAAATGGCTTAGTAAGGTCAAATTCTTTGATAGAATTGCACCTAGGAGATTTCGCTCACATTACATGGCCCATACATTGGGAGATGCTATACTAGGGACAAATTCCACAATTTTAAGCAGTAAATGCATGCAACAATTAGCCCTAGAACAACAAAAATCTCAGTCCAACGTATATGACAAAAGTAAACAAGAATAACATTAAAAACCATGTACTTACATATAACAGAGTATATCTAACCATTCACAATTGACAAGAGAGAAGCTCCAAGAGAAGATAGACCAATATCCACACATCAAAATTCATCCATAATGCTCCAATTCATCCTCTAGAAAAAGTGCAAAAATCTCAAGAGAGAAGTGATCAAAACCAAAGTGATAATGAGCAAATGAGCTCATCTCACTTGTATTTATACACAAATTAGGAGTTCGAAAAATAGCCTCTTTGGCCTACATAAGCCCCAAAAATAAAATAATGTTTTAATAATTCAATTTTTTGTGACAAGCCCACCAAATTAGCTCATAAATGAAAGTGTAAGCCTTTCAAAAGGTCAAATGATAATCAATACATGTTGTAGGGCCCTCTAAGAGGCCTAATGAGATCCATGGATGCCACAATGAAGAATAGGACCCTCAAAAGCAGTGGACAAGGGGTTGGCCCCTTGCAATAACCTGTGGTGCTCTAAATGACATGTGGGTGCACACAAAGTGTTCTCATGGGTCTCCAAACAAATCGAAGATGCATGTAGATCATCCACAAGGGCTAGGATGATGGTGTACGTGATGCCACATCATTGTGCAAGTCTTGGTTCATTTGCCAAGTGTATGGTGCAAATTTGGGACCAGTTGGGCATGATGGATCAGGTGCATCTTCCTCATCCAATAGGTGGACCAAGAGTAATCTCTGAATGGCTGTGGGGATCCATGGAATGTTATCTACTATTGTGGAGGCCCATGGCTCTCAACGCACACCCTACATGTGCCGATATAGCCCTCTGGAGGATTAGAACCCCATATAGGGAGACCAATCCCAAAATGGAGATCATCTGCAATCCTGCATAAGATCCAATGCGTCCCCTATCCTTCTAGTACAACAAGTCATTAGAGAAATCAAGTAAATGAGCTTACCAATATTGGACCACAGGTGGGAACTTCATAATGGCCTGCCCTTCCATAATGGGCTTCGACATGTGCCAACGTCTCCTAAACTCCAAATGGGGTTAACCAAGTATCCTATTAGGTGCTTTCTACTTCTAAAGGGGATAATGTTTTCAAGGTACATCCTTCAAAAGGTGGTGGCATGTGACAGATAGGTGAATGAGGTAAGGGATGAGAAGGGGTAGCCCTAGGCCATATGCTGGGGTACGAGGGTAGCTAATAAAAGGGAAGCCCACATTTGGGTTTATAATTTATAGGAGGGAGCAATTGTGGTACATGAGGTGCCCCGACCTTGATTTTTCCACTCTTCTTTATATGCCTTTTGCCTTTTTATGATTTTCTTTGATTAACTATTCAGGACTCAAGGGGTAAGAGCATGATGTACCATGGGTTGGGACAATCATGGGTTCCTATATGATGAAGGAGGTTCATAGATCCTGTAGGAACCGGGGTGATGTCCATGATGATGGGGTAGAGTTCATGTTTTGGCTTTTGCCCACGTGCTAAATGTGTTCGTCCCGACCATCTTTTGCATTTTGTGGTACATTTCCCTATTGAATGTGGCCAAATATGCTTTATCTTTCTTTTTAGTTGCATCAACCTCTGAGCATCATTCCAGGCCATGACCCAAGGTGTGGGCAAGGGGAAGGGGCGAGCTAACCCTATGTGGACCTAGTGGAGGAATGTGGATCCAAATGGGAGAGATGCTGAATGGGGTAATAACAAGTGGAAAGGGGGTAATGTAAGCAGATAAGGGAGCGAGACCACGCAACCAAAATCAGATTTTTTCGTGAAATACCATCCCTAAAGCCAAATGGTCAGTAAAAGAGATCCCATGAGACTAGAAGGCAAGGTTAGTATCCAAAAGGGGTCTAGGGGACAAGGGCACAACCTAACCCATTCTTTCCGCCGAATCCCCCTATTAATCCATACCCAGAAGTGTCCATGATAAGCAAACTACAATACTCAATTTCCAAATGACGAGGCATACCTTTAGGTTCTGGAGGCCCATCTTCAAACATACAATCATGGCAGATGGGCGGGGACCACATGTTTGGCTTAGGTGGCGGAGAAAAGACACATTGACTTCGCTAGTAGCTGCAAGGGGTTGTTGGCTGCCGGCTAACCCATTCTTTCCGCCGAATCCCCCTATTAATCCATACCCAGAAGTGTCCATGATAAGCAAACTACAATACTCAATTTCCAAATGACAAGGCATACCTTTAGGTTTTGGAGGCCCATCTTCAAACATACAATCATGGCAGATGGGCGAGGGACCACATGTCTGGCTTAGGTGGCAGAGAAAAGGCACATTGACTTCGCTAGTAGCTGCAAGGGGTTGTTGGTTGCTGGCTAAGGACCATTTTGTAGAAAAATTTTCTCCTAGGGATATCACCCACAAAATGGTGTGTAACACAGATCCAAGTACCTATTGAGTGGTTGCCCACTGTTGTTGCACAGATTGTCACGACAACGCTTAGACCGGGGGCTGTCATTCTGATCCCCGATCTCTCCGTTTAAGCCTGCCTCCCGCGGCTAAGGGGGGTAGACCCTGTAAGGAGATGGACGACCAACTGTGAACCAGTTGGTTTGGGAGACACGAAAGAGAAAAACACTAAATGGATTTGTTTAATTTGATGGACCAGTGCCTTATGGGTTTGATGCTAAAATGATCGCTTAATAGATATTGTAGAAATGTAAACTGTGCACAACAATCATTTATCATCAATAACTTTGAATAAATGCAAGATATCCAGTAAATTCACAATGTTTTTGAACGATGCTCTGGCAATTTAAAAGGAAATAAACTCCGAAAGATATAGCCATGTAAATTTTCACATTAACCAGATATTATATTCAAGCATGCCAAATCACATAAATAATAAACATTTATCCCACATCAAAATTTTAGTCTCAGCAAGAAAAATAGAACGTGATAAAATTCCCAGGCTAAGACTTCAACTGGCAAAAGTATTTCCACGATGCTTTTATTGCTTTTACGACAAAATTTTAAAGCAAAAAATCTAAAACTAAAAAAAATCTAAATCTATTCTTTAAATGAATTTTTTTTTTAAACAAAGGAAAAAATTATGAATTTTTTT
>APFE030233821.1:42146-60417 GCA_000404065.3 Pinus taeda
GACATAGACCCTCATAGACCACCCAGTCCTGCGACCAAACATAATCTAGCAGATCAACACACTAGGATTCTCCTAAGACTCTAATGATAAAATTCATTTCGGCTTTGGGGTCAGGTTGAAGGAAAACTCTGTCGATCATGGATCGGTGAGGCAAAAAACCTTCCGGAATGAATATTATCACTAGAAAATTAGGTCCACCTAGGCAATTTACATACATGACATAGCTCTGCTAAGATTATTTACATCAAAATGCAGACTGGGTTTACAACTTAATATGATCAGGAGAATGACGATGACTGTCAAATGGCATGAACATCTCGATCAAGCGCTGTCCCTTTTTGCGAAGAAAAAGGGGGTGTACTGTTATGGGTAGTTGACACACAGCGGTCAACACCCACTTTCATCCAAGAGGCACATTGGATGGTGAAAGGTGTAGTGGTTGGTGCATATGGTGGAGGAGCTGACATATCATTATCATCAAGCTAATGTGTAGGTCTGCTGGCTTGCTGGCTGTCCAAAATAGGAGAAAATTCTTCTCCTAGGGGTTTACCCATTTTGGTGGGTAACACCAGGTATACCCTTTGTTCATGAGCCATTTCTAGCCTAGAAATTCATGACTTGAATTTGTATTGTGTCGTTTGATCAACATTTACACTTTTACTATGAGTTTGAATCGATGTTTCATGGATGCCTCTTTATTTGTAGAAAATGTGGCTTAAATGATGTGGTTGAATAGCTCTAGTGACACCATTGATTTGCCCTAATAATTGTTCAAAGAGTCAATATTGCATCGTATCTTTTCAAACCCTAACATCTTATCAAAGTCATATGCTTAGGATTAGAAATAGGGAATCCCCCCTCCCCCTAGGATAGGAATATTACACCTAAACCTAGAAGTGAGGGGCAAGGCTATTGAGGTGACAGTGGGTAGTTTGCCCGATAGTTTTTTTAGGTTCCCTCCCTAGCGAGGTTAGGACTTTTTCTCTAGGGACAATCCGAGCGATAGCACACCCAATTGTCAAATGCTAGCAGCAAGTCTGTCAAGATGGCCTTTTTGTTGTTTTGTTCCGATTTTAACCAATGCAAACAATTTACACTATAATCCATGCCCTGTATTGTCGAACACCAGTTAAAATGTAAACTTTTCAAGGGGTGGTCTTCACAAACTAGGGCATGTTGGGGTATCCTTCTGTACATGAAATTCCTAGGTTAGGCAAAATTCCCAAAAACTCCAAGAGCATGGGGTCCACCAACAGTTGTTCCCAAGCTGCCCAAAAATTTGTCATGGCATTTTGATGGATGAACAGATAGAATGAAAGGCTTTTCCTCGTGGTTGAAGGCTTTTCCAAAATCAGTTTTAATAAAGAGTGCATCTAGAGTCTAGACTTGATGACTAGGTCCATTACATATCCTCCTATTCTAGACAACCACTTTTTTGGTCAGTTGTAATGGCAATCTACCTACTCAAGCAAAGTGGTTATTTGAATTTGCTTTTCAGCAGCATGTAACAAACAATAGTTCATATATGGGAAGATATCCAACATAGGGAGGATAACATAAAAAATGCATATAAGTAAATATTATATACTTGATAATGAATGAAGGGTTATGATACAGTGAGCCTTGTGACGATATACTTATATGCATAGGCTAGTCATGAAGGTGAAGTTTTTTATTATTAATTATTATTATTATTATCATGTAATTCTTATTTATGTTTTTTATATTCATTATGTTTTACGTGACACTTTTTCCATGTATAACAGAAACTGGGGACAATTTCCTGGGGAAGAAAAGGTGAAACTAATGGGTGGCAAGTGGCATTATATCATATTATCAATTTCTAAATGTAACTAAAAGAAAGAATTTGCAATCAGTCACTCACCAATCACTCCATTAGTCATGGTCTTAGTCACCCCACGAATTGTTCCATCAATCAGTTCAATGACTGATCTGATGACAATTTCAGACACTGTAATTTTGTAAATACCTAACGAATATAGAGTGAAAATTGACAAGTGAAAAGTGACAACCTCCCCTTTGGATTTTTTCTTCTTATGTGTGTGTTCATTGTTGTCTCATTTTCTGCACACATCATAATCCTATTGAAATTATCTGTTAGATACTATTGAACTTTTCTGTTACAAAGGAAATAAAGTAAGATGCCAATGCATTTGTGCTTCAATGTGAAGGTGGCAGATTTCAGGCAGCCTTCCAAGATTCCATTCTCTCCGAAGATCTGTGCTTCAAGTATTCTGTTAATATAAGATTCAGTATTTCAGAAAAGGAAAAATGTAAAGAAAGACATTATGCGAGAGAGTTTTACCAATATAATACTAAAAATTTGATTGGATGCATGGTTTGAAGTTTGAACAATCGAGTACCCAGACACTAGATCTATTTGTTTATTTGCTTAACCTTTTTTACCTTATTGTTTCCTATATTTAAAGATATTTTTTGTTTACTCTTAACTAGCTTGTTGCTCTTCATCTTTCATATTAAGTCTTGTGTCTTTGTTGATTGTTGCAGCCTCAAGTTTTCTGTAATCTTCGTGCTGAGCTATCTGCAATGTGGAATTCTAACAAGGAACAACGGTCTTTTAGAAGGGCCACAGGAAGTGCTAAGAGGAATAGATCTTTCCACACCAATAAAGTTTGTTCTACTTTGGATAAGAATGTTGATTCTCAAACTGAGAATGAGTTAAATATGAAGGTAAATACTTACTCAGAGGCTTATAATTGAATTGGTTAGATTTGGCATATCTTGCATGTGTTAGGTTTTCTTATTTTTAAGGAAAAATGTAGGTGCCATTGTTATATGACATAATTATCACATACAAATAGTACAAATGAATTGAAAGTATCTAAGAATACAAACAAAATATGAGAAAAATGGGGGCATGTGTCCATCCAATAGTACAATGTGGTGCACTTACAATTCAAGGAGATAACACTCTTCAAATAAGAAACCTTACGAAGTGTATTGCTGAATGCTTGTTTTACAATTGTGGAAATGGGTTAATTGTAGGTTTGACAAAAATTAACTGTAATTGAACACAATTGAGGGTTTCTTACCAGATGAAAAGACTGATAAGAACCCTTAGATAACCTCATCTACCCACTGATCATTTGGATATCTTAACATACAAGAAACCATGGAAATAACCTGCCGAGGCATGTTAGGAAACATTGCAGAGGGATAAGGTGGGTTTGTCCTAGGTAATTCAGAATTCTTTGGTAAGAATGACTAAAAAATATGAGATCTCTGTGAGAAAGAAAGCTTCTGGTAAATCTCCATAAGGGCATCAATAGAAAAAGTAGAAAGAGGGTGAAGAGAGTTCTGAGGTTTTAATTGCAAGGCTTGACAAATCGATTCGGAGGTTATGGAGAAAAGAATTTCATTATATTCAACAACTATAACTCTCTGACTTGGAACGTATTGGGCTTCACACTAGGTGACAAATTTTGGGAAATGATGTGTTTGAGGGAAATAAAACTAAGGAAGTAAAGATTTCTAGAAAGAGAATTCGTCATTGGTGTCTTCATACTTTTGGAATGCCCAATTGTGAAGCTTGTACAAGTTGAATTCACAATTGGTTTTAGTAATCTTGAAGTGGGTGTCAACAAGAGGTAATTCATCTAAATTAATCATAGGAGGTAGAAGGGGATTTTCTATAGATACTTTAGGTTTTCCTTTATGGGTGGCCATTTGGGAAAAAAATAAAAAATTACTGAGGATAAGTGAGAATTTACCCGAGAATAGCAATGCTTAGTAGCTACTGGTCACTGGAATTTGCTCAGATGATGTTCAGGAAATTCTGGTTACTGGTAGGAGGTAAAATGATTTGTTTTGGCATGCTAATGGCTTTATGATTTTGCTCATAATGGTTTTATTTTGAATTAACTGTTATTGGCACGGGGAATTGAAATATTCCTAATGGAAAATTTGCAGTGATAACAAGGACATGTAATAATTTTCAAAACAAAATGTACTCAGTAATTGACACATAAACATAAATTTCTCATCAAACACCCAACTGGGTCATTTTCATTAATAAAATATATTGGAGTACAATAGAAGATGGATGAGGTGTGTTGAAATTTATAAGTATTACCTGTTAGAAATTTTATCTGTATTCTCTGGTTTATTTCGCGTACTTAATTATTAACAAGTTATTTAATCACATAAATACTGAAATAAACAGAACACAGTCTCAACCATCTACAGATCAACAATTGAAAGAAATAGACAAACACACAAGTGACATCGTTATTTTTGGACAATCGTTCCCGGAAAAACCCAACTTGGAAAATCGATGCAACAATTCTGAGGGTTATATTATTATGCAGTCTTTTTGAGTACAATTGGGTGCCAAACTGGTTCACCCGATAGAGAAAATAATCCGGTGGTAATACCTCTCTATTCAGAAGCAGATATTCAGAAAGTCTACCCCACGAAACCCTCTCCAGCACAATTTGAAGCTTAGCGTTAGCCCTCCTAGCCTCTATGTCAGCCTGAAACCCTTTGCGGCAACGCTCTGAGGCTCTGCGCAGCCTCTATGGCCCTCTGCATCACTCCTGCAGGCTCTGCCTGGATGAGGCAGGCCCTTTTGGCCTCTGCACAGTCTCTTCTGCCTCTGCATGGCTCCCTCTAGCTCAATGTCTGCCTCTTTGCCTCTGTGCTAGACTTCTGACACTATCTCTACCTCTCTGCTTCGTACTCATTGCTCCTCGCTGCAACTCTGATCACTGATTCAATTTCTCTTAGCAAACCCCGCTCTAGAAAATCAAATGACTGATCACTCTGGTGTGTTCTCCAACTTACCCTCAAGCCTCTTCTTATACTTTTCCTGTTGGTCCTTCAACAACCGAGATTACATCTCTAATTAACGACTAAGATCAGATTTGGCTTGATCGATGTAATTTAGAACCTTCTAACCCATTTTTATATGAATACCCATTAATATTTTATTTTTCCCAAGTTTAGACTTAGGAACTCCATTAAAAATATTAATTATTTTAATATCTCCTTAACTGGGCAGAATACGCCCAAACCATTTCCGGGTCTTGGAGATCTTATGTGCTTTAGCCTCTGCACCAATTTTCATGGCTAGAGCACATCCGATGCTACCCCAAATCAGCACTCCCTTTTAGCAAGGACTGTGCTCTAGTAATACTCCACACTGAGCATCACCCGGATTATACGGCACCAGTACTTGTGCTAATGCTAGGCCTCCCTGCCCAACATCCGCCGCACTGCTACATCTTGTACTACTGCCGATGGCTCTGCCACTGCCGCTGCTACATCGTACCACAGCTCCCTCTACATCCGTGCTGCTGTTGGTCCTTTCTCCCAACACTGCGTCTGCACTTCAACCCCCTCTCGTCATGTTGGATCGTGCTATTGCTACTACTACTGCACTGCAACTCAGTTACTGAGAAGTAATTGATCCACCCAACTACTGATATCCCTGTCAGGCTAGAAACACCCGTGATGGTGAAGCTCTCTCTATCGCTATACTGTGCTCCCTCTGCTGCCTCTGCGCTGCTGCAACAACTTTGTGCCTCTCGCACCACTGCGAACCTCTGTGTGCCATCCTCCACTTTTGCAACCTCCTCTGTGCCTTTCACACTGCTGCAACCCTCTTTGTGCTACCTGGGACTACTACACTGTAGCAGTCTCTGCCGCTTCATTCGCATCCACTTCTACCGACATCTGCCATCCTGCTACTCTCACATCAGGGCTCTCGTAGCCAGGTATAATCCGAGAGTTTGGGTACCCCAAGGATCCTGCTCCTCATCACCTATAGTCTTCATGACTATAGCTCGATGTCTCCCCACCTCTTCTCTAGAGGTACATGATCACTCATGGCACAATTGTCATCCTCCTCTACCTCATTTTTCGCCTTCACTGGTACTGCCTTGGAGTTAAAAGCCTCTTCCTTATTCTTCTTCCTCAAACACTGGTTCACATAATGCCCCATTTCCCCGCAGTTGAAGCACTTTATCTTGGAGAGGTCCTTTTTCTTCCTCTTCTCCTGCTTCCCTACAAATGTTAGAGCTGCATCCTCTTCCTCCTCTTTCTTGACTCAGACTTCTTGGCGAAGAGCTGCACACAATTCTTCCCAATCTGGAAGATTCGCTTTGCCCAGAATGGTCTAGATGAATGTTTGCCACTCCTCAGAGACTGCGTTTACGACAGTCCTCACCATCAACTCTTGATTCGACGTGGCCCCTATGGAAGTCAGCGGGTCCTGTATCTTCTTCAATTTGTCGAGGAAGTGATCTATTTGCTTCCCCTTCTACATTTGGTATGACCGCAACTGGTTCTCTAGTAGCTTCTTCCTCTGCACGGAAGTATGTTGATGCAATGTCTTCAAGGTGTCCCACATTTCCTTTGCCGTCTCCTTCTCGGCAATATGCTGGTCCACATGATCCTTGACCCCATCAAGGATTATGCATTTTGCCTTGGCTGTAGCACCTCATACTTTTCATTGTCAGCTGGGTCAACTAGGATAGCCACAGTTCTTAAGGCGAAGGCCTTGATGCGATGTCTATCTAGAATGGACAGGATCCTGGCCTTCCAGATGACGAAGTTGGACACTCCATCCAGCCTGTCCTAATCACTCAGTCCATTGATGGCCATCTCTCTGCTCTTCCTTTCGACTCCTTTGAGTCTCTACTTCCCTCCTGTAAGTTCTCTCTTCGGCTCCCTCTGAGTCGCTACATCCCTCTTGGAAGTTCTCTACTAGACTCCCTCTGAGTCTTGATTTCCATTCTGGAAACCCGCCTGCCAACTATCGAGTCGCACCTCTCCGATCTCCTATGCACCTGTAACACTGATATGGATTTCTTGGCTAGAAGCCTGCCTAGGTAGCGACTCCCTCTACCTTGGGTTTTCCCCGTTAGGTATTGTTTTGTCTCGGTAGAAACAACACCCTGCTAGCTTCACTCTCCGCAATCTTCCCATAGCTTCCTATTCCCTTGCAACTGAAGGACTGAGCCTCTAGGCTCTGTGCAATCCCGACACTGCCTGAATTGCTCCACTAGCCAATTGCGTCAACCTTCCTGGTCTCTGTGTGGCTCTTCGTGAGCCTCTTCTGCCCTCCTTAGCCTCTGCGATGACCTCCTTCTGCCTCAAACTCATGATGTACTCCCTCTGCGTCAACCCTTCTCTGCTGCTTTCCGCTAGGAATAGCATCTGTCACTTGGGACAGTTGTTTCTGCTGCAAATGCTCTGATTCAGCTGGTGCCTTCAGCTCTCCTATGATCTATAACGCTCTGATACCATGTTGAAATTTCTAAGTATTACTCATTAGAAATTTTATCTGTATTTTCTGATTTATTTCATGTACTTGTTTAATTATTAACAAGTTATTTAATCACATAAATACTGAAATAAACACAATACAGTCTCAACCATCTACAAATCAACAACTGAAAGAAATAAACAAACACACAACTGACACCGTTATTTTTGGACAATCCTCCCTGGAAAAACCCAACGTGGGAAAACCAGTGCACCAATTTTGAGGGTTATATTATTATGCAATTTTTCTGAGTACAACTGGGTGGCAAACTGGCTCTCCCGACAGAGAAAATAATCCGACAATAATACCTCTCTATTCAGAAGCAGATATTTGGAAAGTCTGCCCCATGAAACCCTCTCCAACACAATCTAAAGCTTAGTGTTTGCCCTCCTGGCTTCTGCGTCAACCCGAAAGAGGCTTTGTGCAACCTCTATGGCCCTCTGCATCACTCCTGCAGGCTCTGTGTGGATGACGCAGACCCTTCTGGCCTCTGCACAGTCTCTTTTGCCTCAGCGTGGTTCGCTCTGGCTTAGCGTTGGCCTCTTTGCCTCTGCGCTGGACTTCCAACACTATCTCTGCCTCTCTGCCTTGTACTCTCTGCGCCTCGCTGCAACTCTGATCACTGATTCGATTTCTCTTAGCAAACCCAGCTCTAGAAATCCAATGATTGATCACTCTAGTGTGTTTTCCAACTGACCCTCAAGCCTCTTCTTATACCTTTCCTATTCCTTCAACGACTGAGATTACATCTCTAATCAATGACTAAGATTAGATGGTCCTTCAACGACTGAGATTACATCTCTAATCAATGACTAAGATTAGATTTGGTTTGATCCATGTTATTTAGAACCTTTTAACCCAGTTTTATATTAATACCCATTAATATTTTAATTTTCCTAAGTCTAGACTTAGGAATTTCATTAAAAATATTAATTATTTTAATATCTCCTTAACTGGGTAGAATCTGCCCAAACCATTTCCGGGTCTTGGATATCTCGTGTGCTTTATCCTCTCCACCATTTTTCATGCCTAGAGCACATCCGATGATACCAAAATCAACAAGGTGCACCTAGGCTTGCACAAGGTAAGCTACAAGCCTCAAGTGATCAATACAAAAGAGCCCAACTGCTGTAGAAGTGCTGCTCTCTAGAACACTGCGATGTCCCTCCAAATCTACATTGCTGGCTAACTTCAAGCTCTGATTTGCCCCCTCAAAAGAACCCAGAAATTTCTGTAAATTTAGGAGTGTACTCCTTGCAAAAAAGTGAGAAAATCCCAGAAAAGGGGTTCCCTGGTTTTGAGCTTCCAATTTCAGCGTCCTAGAGCTTGGCCCCACTCCAACACTGGGAATCTACACCTGTAGCTGGAACCGCTTTTTCCCGCTCCCAAAATGTCAAGAAACCTCCCGAATCAGCGTCCCAAAAAATTCCCCACAACCCAGCTCCTCAATCCTCCGGGTAAAGCTCCCACCAAACAACCCCCTCTAGTGATTGTGTAGTCCTGGGTGAAGATGACACAGTCCCATGCACTAGAAACTCGACCTGGGTGATTGGCTCTTCCTCCTACTGTAACATCGCTACCGTGAGATGAAAACCTGATAAGAATGCCTTCAACAACCACTTCACTCCCAAATCCTGACTCTACTGCTCCACACGAACACACAGTCTCTCCCACTATGTCCCTGTTGCTCCCACTGTGTCCTTGCTGAGCGAAGGTAGCGTAATCATTTGATGGTGGTCACTCTCTTTGTCTCCAACTGCAAGGAAAGGCCCCCTCCTAGGGTGGCACTCAAGGTCCACCGAAGAAAGGGGTGAGCTTCACTCCTTGGGAAGCTCTTGTGTTAAACAACACATTGTAGCTTATCTAAACAACCAAAGAAACAATGAATTCTCAAATCAACAAAGGCCCCAAATGCTGCTTCTATTCTTCTATTTATGCTTGCTCCCTTGGGCCCCACGTGGGTCCCATCAAATATTTTGACCCCCAACTTAGGAAAATCGAGCTACCTCCAAGGGGTGTGTATTTTTGTTGGGTGAGTGGTCCCTTTAATCTATTAAAGGCATATCGACCCCCTTTTCTCCTAAGTTCTTCGACCATGAATGCATTAAGCCAAAAATAGCAAAATTGCCAAAATTGTTTTTCCTCTCCTTGGGAGAACAATTAGGAAGGGACATTATAGTCCTCCCCTCTTGGATGTTGCTTGTCCCCAAGCAACTGCAAAACTGGATGCTGCAAGATTTGTTCACTCTCCCATGTGGCATCCTCTTTTGGCAAATTGCTCCATTTGATCAAGTACTCCCTGATCACCTTGTTCCTCAACCTCCTCTCCCGGGTCTCCAATATGGTCTCAGTGTCAAAACTAAGTGCCCCTCATCAACCAAAGGAGGCAACTTTGTTGCTACTGTAACATGCTGTCCCAATGCCTTTTTTCAAGCATGAGACGTGGAACACGTTGTGAATCTGGCTCTCCGTAGGTAGCTCTAGCTCATAGGCCAGCTCTCCAACCTTCCAGACCACCTTAAACAACCCATAAAATTTAGGTTGAAGCTTCTCTTCTCCCTTTTGCTTGAGCAAAGATTGTCTGGATGGTTGCAAGCGTAGGTAGACCATGTCTCCTACCTCAAAGTGTCTCTCCACCCTGTGCTTATCAGCATATACCTTTTGCTGATTTTGGGCCACCTGTAAGTTGTTCTTGAGAGCTCGAAGAATCGCCTGGCTCTCTTGAACCCAATCCTTTGCCCCTGGGGCCCTGCTATGTCCAAACACCATGTTAGAAAAAAAAAAGTGCATCATACCCATAGAGTGCTCGGAAAGGAGACATACCAATAGACATAATATAAGTTGTGTTGTAGTAGAACTCCCCGATGTTTAACCACTCGACCCAAGCTCTCTGCTGCCCAGTCACATAGTGGCATGGGTACCCTTCTAGCCATTTGTTCACAATCTCTGTTTGCCCATCGGTTTGGGGTGATAGCTAGTGCTGGGTGTAAGCTCTGTCCCCATTAGCCAGAACAACTCCTGCCAAAAGGTCCCCATAAATCCGCTGTTCTTGTCACTCACAATGGTCTTGGGGAGAGCATGCAGCCGAAAAATCTCCCGAATGAATAACTCTGCTACCTGAGAAGTTGAAGCTCTCGGTGAAATAGCGAAGAAGTGGGCAAACTTGGTCAGTTTGTCGACCACCACATAGATGCAGTCTCGCCCTTGCGCAACTGGTAGCTCGATGATGAAGGCCATGGATACGCTCTCCCACTTCCTCTCCGGAATGGGAAGCGGCTATAGCAAATCGGCCGGGTGGGTCGGCTCCACCTTGTTCCTCTGGCATTCCACACACTCCCTCATGTGCCTCAACACATCTCCCTTGGGCCCCCGCCACAAGAATCTCTCCTAGACAGCACGGTATGTCTTGAAGAAGCCTGGGTGCCTTGATATGGGGGAATCATGGGCTGCCTGCATGATCCTCTCCTTTAGTTGAGATCTTGGTACCAAATAGATCTGGTCCTTATAGTAAATCACATTGCCCATCACCCTGAACCGGTCATCCTTGTGTGTGCCATCCAAAATATCACAAGCCTGCCTATCCTTGGAGTACTCAACCATTAGTCGAGCCTTCCAATCCAACGTGACATCCATCAAAGACAGCGCTGTTGGTCTCCTAAAGAGGGCATCAACTACCACATTATGTTTACCCTTAACATACTCAATCTTGAAATTGTAAGCTTGGAGTTTACTCATCCATTTCTCCTGCCTCTCCTCTAATGATTGCTGCTGAAGGAGGAATCGAAGGCTGTTGTGATCAGTCTTCATTTTAACCGATTGCCCACTAGATACTATCTAAATTTGGCCAGTGCATGCATCACTGCTAACGTCTCCTTGTTGCACATCGAGTACAACTGCTCATGAGACAACAATTTCCTGCTCTCAAACGAAATAGGATGGCCCCCTGTGTCAAAACGGCCCCAACCCGTTCACATGAGGCATCACACTCCAACACAAAAGGCCATGTGAAATCCGGCAAGACTAAAACCGGGCAACTACTCATGACCCGCTTGAGGTGCTCAAAAGCCTCCTCTACCACTTGCGTCCACTCAAAAGCTCCCCTCCTCGTCAAATCCATGAGAGGTGTTGCAAGTTGTGAGAACCCTCTCACAAATCTCCTGTAATACGTACAAATGCCTTGGAACCCCTTCAACACTATCATGTTCCTGGGTGTGGGCCAATCCAGTACAGCCAGAATCTTCTCCTGATGCACTTTCACTCCATTCTCTTCAATCACATGTCCCAGGTACAACATCTTCGTTAGTCCAAACTCACATTTGGACAACTTCGCATACAACTGCTCCTCCTCAAGAATGCAAAGCACTTCCTCCAAGTGTTGACGGTGCTCCTCTCATGTCCTGCTGTAAATGAGTATGTCATCAAAGAAAACAAGGACAAAGTGCCACAACTGCCCACGGAACACGTGGTTCATACAAGTCTGGATAGTAGCTAGAGCATTGGTTAGCGCAAAGGGCATAGCCAAGAACTCAAAGTGTCCATAATGGCAACAAAAAGCAGTCTTCGAAATGTCTTGCTACCTCATGCAATTCTGGTGATACCCCAAACGTAGATCTATGTTAGAGAAGTATTTAGCTTCCCTAAGCTCGTCCATCAACTCATCGATGCGTGGAATGGGATATCTGTTCTTCAAAGTCTTCTTATTGAGAGCCTGGTAGTCAATACACATGTGCAACGTCCCATCTTTCTTCTTCACTAGTGCCACGAAAGAAGCAAATGGACTCAAGCTAGGCCTCATGTGTGCCAATATCAACAACTCCTAAATGGTCTGCTCTATCTCATCCTTATAGGCCTTTGGGTGCTTATAAGTGGTGGTGATGATTCTGTTCACCCCCTCCTCAAGCTCGATGATGTGCTCAAATTCATGGTCTGGTGGCCTACCTGGTGGAACATGCCCAAAAACCCCCTGGTGCCTCTCCAATAACGCTAGTATGTCTGGATGTGTGGCCTATGCTCGTGTTGCCGACTCAGAAATCTACAACTCAACTGCCCACACCACATCCACATGTTGCAAATCTGCCTCCATTCGGTGGGCTGAAACTATTCGAGGGGGATAAGAGTGCATTCCCCTCAGCACTACTCGCTTCCCATCCGGCCCCTTGAACTCCATCTCTAACTTCTACCAATCAGTAGTGACCTTCCCCAATGCATACAACCACTGGATACCCAACACCACATTGGTGTCTGGGACATCGACCATGAAGAAATGGTTAGTGAGTGAGTAGTTCCCTATCTTCAAGGTCAGCTCGAGGACATACTTGTTGATTTGAGGTAGCATTGGATGTGCTCTAGCCACAAAAATTGGTGGAGATGCTAAGGCACATGAGATCTCCAATAGCCAGAAAGGGTTTGGGTAGATTCTGGGAGATATTAAAATAATTAATATTTTTAATGGAATCTCTAAGTCTAAACTTAGGGAAAATAAAATATTAACGTGAATTAATATAAAACTGTGTTAGAATGGTCCAAAGGTCATGGATTAAGCCGGAGTTAATCTTAGCCGCTGATTAGGGACTTAATCTCGGCCGTTGATCTGTCAATGAGAAAAATATAAGAGGAGGCTTGAGGGTCACTTGGAGAACACACTGAGGGAGACCAGTGATTTGAATTTCTAGAGCAGGGTTAGCTGAGAAATTGAACAAGTGGTCTGGTGAGCAGTTAAGAGGGCAGAAGTTGGAATTGCCGGGAACAGTCAGAACTGCCGGAAAAACTGAGAACGCTGACGCATAGGGCAGAAGTCAGAACTGCCGGGAACAACGGGAACTGCCAGAACAACCAGGAAAGCTGATGCAGAGGGTAGAAGCTGGAACTGCCAGCAAAGCTGACGCAAAGGGCAGAAGAGGTGACATAGAAATAGCCGGGGTTAGCCAGTCTTGTGTCGGATCAACCAGAATTTTGTTGGGTAAAGTGAGGTAAAATTCTCTCAGATTTTCCGCCAGTATTTTCTCTGTAAAGGATTGCTAGATGAGCATCCTAGATTTGTTTTCAGATATTTCTCCTGCATAATAATAAAATCCTCCCTTGCTGCACCGGTTTTCCCACATTGGGTTTTTCCGGGGGCTGTTGTCCAAAATATTTGTGTCAATGTGTTGATTCTTGTGCATATGTTTGTTTCTGTATTATGGTGTGATGTCCACAGTAGTATTTATTTTAATGTTTATTGAAGTAATTTCATAAATAACTTATTGAGGAATAAGTAGGAAAAGTAAATCAGTTGCTGTAGTGATAGAATTTTCACATGGTATCAAAACGAGTAATCAGAGACAAGGAGGGAAAATCAGTGATGGGTCGAGACCACGATGCAGAGGCATCCATGTCAGGGGACTCACACAGATTTTTAGAAGATTGCACAAGAGAAAGAGACTTCAATTTCTCTATGTTGGCTTCCAGGCTGGAAGAAGTGGCTTGTATGACTAGTTCTGCATCATTAGAAGTGTGGTATATAGACAGTGGAGCTTCGTGGCATATGACGAGAATCAGGGAATGTTTGTTAGAATATCAAGAAGAGAAGATGAACTTTTAGATCACCATAGGGAACAAGGCAAAGTGTACTCCAATAGGGAAGGGTACCATGGTTTTTCAAATAGAATCGGGAGAACGGTTTTGTGCTACAAATGTGCTCCATGTACCAAGATTGGGGATGAACTTACTTTCCGTGTCACAACTTGAAGGCAAGGGCTATGACGTCTACTTCATCAAGGAGAAGGTATACGTCAAACACCCGAGTTGGAAAAAGAAAGTGCAGATCGTGATCAAAAGTAATAGGTTGTATAAATTACAACTAGAATCACCAATGGCACTAATAGGCAGTCATGGAGACAAGGACTTGAATGAACTATGGCATAGAAGAATGGGTCACTTGCACCATGGAGCTTTGAGAATTCTTAGGAGCACTGTAATAGGAGTTCCGAATCTGAGTACGGAATGAGATGATGTATGCAGGGGATGCACTCTAGGAAAGTATGCCAGGCAGATTTTCCTAGGAGCAAACACAAGGCCAAGAGTGTACTAGGAAGGTAGTAGTTCGACGAGATGTAAAGTTCATGGAGGACAGGGCTTTCAGAAGATCTCGTGAGATGCTTTCTGAGGAGCAGTCGAAAGAGGAGCCGCTAGTTAAGCTTCTTCAACCAACAGAAGTAAAGAATTCTTCCTCAGGGCAGGAAGATTCTCAGGACGAGGAGGAAGATCTAATAGAAGCACCTGCTATTAGAGGAAGAACTAGCAGGGAACTTCATTAGATTCTGCAAGATGCAGAGGACCTCATCGATGCACCAAGAAACAATAAGAGGGAGCGAAAACAACCAGATAGATATCAGGCATTAGTAGCTTAGGATGGAGAGCTTGCCAGTTTCAAGGAGGCTGCTCAACATCAGGTTTGGCTAGATGCGATGGTAGAGGAGTACAACTCCATAATGGTGAATGATGTCTAGGAGGTGGTGCCAAGGCCTCAAGACAGATCAGTGGTAGGTTCAAGATGGATCTACAAGATCAGATACGCTGCAGACAACAATGTTGAGAATTACAAGTCGAGGTTTGTGGCTAAGGGGTATGCTCAAAAGGAAGGAATTGATTATGAGGAGACCTTCGCCCCGGTAGCTAGGTATACATCTATTAGGACTGTGATATCTCTTGCAACTCAGATGGGATGGGAGATTTATCAGATGGATGTCAAAATGACATTTCTGAACAGGGTAATAGAAGAATAGGTATACCTTGAACAACCAGAGGGCTTTGAGACTCATGAGAAGAAGTCTCATGTATGCAGATTGAAGAAAGCCTTGTATGGGTTGAAATAGGCATCGAGAGCATGGTATGGTTGAATAGATGGCTACTCTGCAGAAGATGGGATTTGTCAAGAGTGACGCGGATTCGAACCTCTACTATCTGGTTGTAAAGAAAGAGCCACTAATCTTAGTATTGTATGTGGATGATCTCTTTCTGACAGGATCATCCAAACTCATTGGGGACTGTAAGAAGAATCTAGCTACAAAATTCGATATGAAGGATTTGGGACAAATGCATTGCTTCCTCGGGTTGGAAATCTGGCAACAGAAGGGAGAAATCTTCCTTGGGCAAGGGATGTATGCTACAGAAATCCTGAAAAGATTCGGGATGGAGGACTGTAGACCCATGGCTGCGCCAATGATCACCAACTGGAAGAAGATTGATGCATCAGAAGATAAGGATGTCGATCCCACCCTATACAGGCAGCTCATAGGGTCCTTGATGTATTTGGTCAATACTAGACTAGAGATTTGCTACGCTGTCAACACCCTCAATCAGGTCATGGTGGAACCAAAGAGGGCACACTGGGTAGCAACCAAACACATTCTCAGGTATTTACAGGGAACAGTCAATTAAGGGCTCTTGTACACCAAAGGTTAGGATATCAGTTTGAGTGGATTTACTGATGTAGATTGGGCAAGAAGTTCAGTGGATTGGAAAAGTACCTCTGGGTATTGTTTCAACATTGGATCAAGAATGACCTCCTTGTGCAGTAGGAAACAAAAGTCCGTGGCTCTGAGCTCATCTGAGGCAGAATATATGGTAACAAGCACAGCTTCGTGTGAAGCCATATGGCTTAGAAAACTACTTGTGAACCTATTAAGAAGGAATATGGAGGCGACCAGGATCATGTGCGATAATCAGAATTGCATCAAACTCTCTGAGAATCCAGTGTTTCATGATTGGTCGAAGCATATTGATATCCGGTGTCACTTTGTTAGAGACTATGTCCAACGAGGAGCTGTACAATTGAGCTATACTCCTACAGGAGAATAGGTGGTGGACATCCTCACCAAGGCCCTTGGAAGGACAAAGTTTGACTACTTCATGGAAAATATGGGGATGGTAAAGAACTTGTTTCGGAAGTAGAAAGGGAGTGTGAGCAGCACTGATGTAGAGGGAGTTGTAGTGCAGATGTAGTGTTGGGAGAAATGACCAACATCAGCACAGACGTAGAGGGAGTTGTCATACAGATGCAGAGCCATGGGCGGCAGTACAAGATACAATAGTGCAGAGGATGTTGGGCAGGGACGCTTAGCATCAGCATAGGGACTTATGCCAGATGATTAGGGTGATACTCATTAAGGAGTACTACTAGAGCACAGTCCTCGATAAGATGGAGTTATGATTTGAGGTAGCATAGGATGTGCTCTAGCCACGAAAATTGGTGGAGATGATAAGGCACATGAGATCTCCAATACCTAGAAAGGGTTTGGGCAGATTCTAAACAATTTGGGAGATATTAAAATAATTAATATTTTTAATGGAGTCCCTAAGTCTAAACTTAGGGAAAATAAAATATTAATGTGAATTAATATAAAACTATGTTAGAATGGTCCAAAAGTCACGAATCAGGCCAGAGTTAATCTTAGCCGCTAATTAGGGACTTAATCTTGATCGTTGATCTATCAACGAGAAAAGTATAAGAGGAGGCCCTAGGGTCACTTGGAGAACACACTGAGGAAGACCAGTTAGTTCAATTTCTGGATTGAACCAGTGGTCTAGTGAGCAGTCAAGAGGTTAGAAGTCGAAACTGTCGGGAACAGTCGGGAAAGTTGATGCAGAAGGCAAACGCTGGAATTGCCAGGAACAAGCGAAATTGCCAGGAACTACTGGAATAGCCGGGAAAACTGATGCAGAAGGCAGAAGCCGGAACTGCCAAGAAAGATGACACAGAGGGCAGAAGAGGTGACACAAAAATAGCCGGTGTTAGCTAGTCTTGTGCCGGATCAGTTGGAATGCTGCCGGGTGAAGTGAGGTAAAACTCACTCAGATTTTCCACCAATATTTTCTCTGTAAATGATTGCTAGATGAGCATCCTAGATTTGTATTTAGATATTTCTCCTGCATAATAATAAAATCCTCCTTTGCTACATTGGTTTTCCCACATTGGGTTTTTCCGAGGACTGTTTTCCAAAATATCTGTGTCAATGTGCTGATTGTTGTACATATGTTTGTTTCTGTATTATGGTGTGATATCTGCAATAGTATTTATTTTAATGTTTACTGAAGTAATTTCATAAATAACTTATTGAGGAATAAGTAGGAAAAGTTAATTAGTTGCTGCAATGATAGAATTTTCACAATACTCAGTACACTGCGTGGTCCAGTCTGTTAGCGCTTGAAATTTCACCTCAGGCTGAAAAAGGCAAACCTCAAGGCAACATCAAACCATTTAGCCTCGTAGCTACCCCTACGGGGTAGGAGAAGGCTCTCCCCGGTCAATCTCAGTAAAATCTTCAATGGATGAGATGACCAATAGGGTAACACTGATTTTAGGCTAATAAACTGATCAAAAGGGTTGATTTGGGGTTTTTAGGGTTTTTGGTGGCAAATTGAGGGGATGGCAATTTTGGGTGCGGGGATTGGACACAGTTTCTGCAGGGGGTTCTTTGGGGCGAGGTAGGAGACAGTATTGATGCCTTTGATTGAGGTGGATGATTAGGAATGACAGGTGAGGAGTTAAGGAGAGCAAACAATAACTTTGAATTCTCCTTAAACAGTAGAAAACATTGAAATTAAACAAACTTAAAAGCAGAGCATGACAGTCATGAATTCTTACTTTAACACTTCATTTGCTTAATGTGCAGAAGGAAAAGAAAGGAAATGATTCACATAACACACTTACAGGTACATAGAGAAACACACCATCAATACATGTAACCACAAGAATCACAAAAAGGACTACAAAACCCTGGTCTTCCTTAGCCAAAAATTGCAGAGATACAGTGAAATAATATAATGATAGCTTCTCCCTCAAGAGTCCAACCATGAAAATGAACAAGAAAGTACATAATATAGATCATATAACCTCTTTCCCTGCCTCTATGGGTCGAGCTCACTATCCTAGGAGCTGTTTCAACCACTTCTAAACTTGGCACTAAAAACTAGGCAGTCAAA
>APFE030233821.1:63680-79991 GCA_000404065.3 Pinus taeda
GGAGTTGCCGGCTGGAAGGAAACCCATTGGCAGCAAATGGTGTTCAAGAAGAAGACAAATGCAGAAGGGAAGGTGGAGAAATACAAAGCTTGGTTGGTAGCAAAAGGTTATTCCCAGGTGCCGGGAATTGATTTTGGTGATATTTTTTCTCCTGTTGCCAAGGTAACTTCTATTAGATTACTTTTATCTGTTGATGATGCTTTTGATTTTGAGGTAGAACAGATGGATGTGAAGACAACATTTCTTCACGGGGATTTGGAAGAGGAAATCTACATGAAGCAACCTGAAGGCTTTGCGGTGAAGGTTAAGAAAGAATTGGTATGCAAGTTAAAGAAGTCTCTGTATGGGTTAAAACAGTCACCAAGGATGTGGTATCAGAAATTTGATACATTTATATGGGGACTTGGCTTCACCAGAAGCAAAACAGAATCACTGTGTGTATTTTAAATTAATTGGTGACCGTGTTATTTATCTGGTCTTGTGTGTGGATGATATGTTGCTGGTTGGAAATGACAAAGAAATTATCCAGGATTTGAAGACCCATTTGTCCCCCAAATTTGACATGAAATATCTTGGTGCTGCAAACTATATTTTGGGCATGGAAATTAAAAGAGATCAGACAAATAGGAAACTCTAGTTAAACCAGAGGAAGTATGTCAAGACAATATTGTAGAGGTTTAATATGCAGGATAGTAAACTGGTGAAGGTTCCTATTCCTGTAGGTGTAAAGTTATCTGCTGAACAATGTTCCAAGACACAAGAAGAGGAAGAGGACATGTCCCATGTTCCATGTGCAAGTGCAGTCGATAGCCTGATGTATGCAATGGTCTGTACTAGACCAGACATTACACATACAGTGGGAGTATTGAGCAGGTTTATGTGAAATCCGGGGAAGGAGCACTAGACAACAGTGAAGCAGGTTTTTAGGTATTTGCGTGGCACTAGTAATTATGGTTTGTGCTACCAAGGAAGACCAGGATTGGACATAGTGTTGGATATTCATGGCTTTGTTGATGTAGACTGGGCTGGAGATTTGGATCAAAGAAGATCTACAAGTGGGTATGTGTTTAACCTATTTGGAGGTGCAATTAGTTGGATGAGTAAGAAACAATTTGTAATGGCACTATCAACAATAGAGGCAGAATACATGGTAGCCACTCATGCAAGCAAGGAAGCAGTTTGTTTGCAGAGATTTTGTTCAAGTATGGGATTAGTACAGGGAGCTATAAGGATAGACTGTGACAGCCGAAGTGCAATTTTCTAGGCAAGGAATCCTACATATCATTCAAAGACAAAGCACATTGATGTTCAATATCACTTTGTGAGGGATATGATAAAATACAAAAATGTGTTGCTAGTAAAGGTGGACACTTTGAAGAATACTACAAATGTAATGACAAAATCTGTGAGCTCTGAGAAGTTCTCTTCGTGTAGAGAAACAATGGGCATTTCAGGGCTGGATAAATGACTAAGCTCTCTTGTGGCCCATTGTGGAAAGAAAACAACAAGTGGGAGAATGTTGGGTTGTGTTATATTCTTTCCACGACTAGCCCACGTAGTTAACCGGGAGGTTAGAAGGGGGGCAGAGCCCCTCCTTCATTGTGCTGATTGCGTAGTGGGGGAGTCACAGGGGGTTTGAGGGTTGCAGGTAACCCCACTCTATGGGGTTCAGGGTAGCACTCCAAAAAAGTTTGGTTTTGGACCCTATATTAGGTTGGGCAGACCTATCTATGGTTTGTGCATGTTTTTCGCACATGGTTTTGGATGCGATGGTTTTCGGTCCATGGTTTTGGATGCGATGGTTTTTGGTCCATGGTATTGGATGCTTTAGCATGTATAAATATGTATTATAACATTGAAAGGAACATAATGAAAAATCAAACTGGTAGTCCCAGTTTTGGGATCCAGGGGGAAATCTCTGTGTATATGTGTTTTATGTGTTATGCTCTTGCATTGTTTATTTTCGGTGTTTTAGAATTCGTATGCAGGTAATTTCTGTACTGGGTTAAAACATACAGAAATTGTGTCTGTCAACCCAATATCTACAAGATCCAAAATGGATCTATGAAGATACCATATGAATTTAATGATTCTCTAGAAGGGGAAGATTAGAATTTGGGACATCTTAGAGATGGTGTTATTTTTGTTAAATTCATGTCATCAACTTCTTGTGCATTTTCAGGGCCTTAAATAGTGTTTTCACAACTTGACGTTAGATGAGGTTTTCTATAGCCTTTCCTGATCCTAAGTGGGAATTTTTATTCTTATCAATATCTTTCCAACACACTATCATGCATCTCAAATTGAGTTTTTATGCAAAATTTATGGCCCCTGCAGGGTAATGGTCCATGTATTCTCCACATGTCTAAATGGTGACCATGTAAACTCACCATGGTTTAAATATGGGCAGTTAAAAAGATATGTTAATCCACTAGACTTCTAGAAGTATAATGGACATTCAAATAGGATACCAAAACCCTAATTTTAGCTATAAAAAACCTTGCAAAATGGTGGAAAATGGTTTACTTTTCGCTAGCCACCAACTGTTCCATTGTATAAGGAAGAGTGTAGAGGAGATACTAATAGAGAAGACATACAAGAACATATGGTAGAGGGCCATGGAAGAGTATGATATCTCATATCTTGTTATAGATCTGATTCAAAAATATATGATAATAGAAATAAACCCAAGAAATAACAAGATTTGAATATAGAAATGCTTCTTTATTGTTCAAAACCCTTAAGGTAGGGAAACACCATACATTCTCTCCTTAAGGAAGGAGAACACTCCACAAGCCATATGCTCGTTCATACAATATTCCTTGACATCTCTCATTGGGAAGTCTCTAGCCTCTATATAGGCCTCATACATACAATACCATGGGTCATTGCCATGGTTCCCTCAATACCATCTATCTAATACAACAGGCTTATTACATTATTGCTAACTACTTGTGGTCCCATACATGATACGGGTTAACCACTTTATTTATTACTATGGCCCATCCCATTATTACATTATTCCCTTGGGTACCTCCCTCTGTACCCCATACTATCCCCCCTAGGTATACTACATGGACTCGTGTATAAACCACTTTTTGACCATGTCCTTCTACAAAATCAACCTTGCAATCACTTGGCCTTTGCAACTTGACACCTTATACCCATGGAAAGAACATTCCTTTGAGTGTCATTAGCCATTTTCATCACCTTGCATTTAGCATAGGAATTTTTCCCTCCCAGGAACTAGCGTATCTATATTTGGACACTCGTTATTTCCATTGTACCACAGGAATTCTTTTATTCTTTTTTCATGCTTTTTAAATATGAAAAGACAAAAAAATTATATATTCCAAAAAGAGCGAGAACGAGAATTTACTTCCATAATTGATGGCAGCATGAGTCGGTTGTGTTTCCCTTGAGCAAAACACTCAAAGCAGTCTTTCCTCCATTGAGATGGGCTTTAGTTTGACTTAGGAGAGCCATAACCTTGTCATTGAGTAAGTACTCCTCCAGTTGGTTATCTCTTCCAATCATAGGGAGAGTTTTTTTATGCCTCTTGCATGACAAACTTATACGAAGTTATCATATGCTGTCATACAATCACATTTGAGTCATGCTTTTTTTCAACGGAAGTAAACCTAAGTTGTCATTTTTGCAGTGTCTCTTGACTCATTTTCAGTCGAACATACCCAGTCTATCAGAGTTATATTCAATATCACATCAGATACTTGGTCCTTTGCTTGTGCTAGTTAAGAAGGTCTCCATTGACTTCTTGTTGGCAGGTCTACTCTTATTGACTTCGACAAATTGCTCTGAGAGTATGCCTAGAGCCACACCCTGATCCTATTTCCATCATTGATAGGTGATCTTGTGCTCAACATCGATCAATATCATAGGTCTTTGATTGAGTGGTTTCCCTTGTGTTCGGAGTTAGCTTACATTACCACACACTGGGATTCATGCAATACCTTGGTTTCCATTTGACCCTATTGTGAATTCCTCGCCTCTGTGTCAACTTTCATTATTGGTTGGTTCAAAGGGTTTTTGTCATGCGCTAGCCACATCTTGTGTACACTGGAAACGTCCTTCCATATGGTTAATTCATCTTTCTTTGTCTGATTTCTTCCAAACTATTGGCATGCAGGTTACACTCATGCTGGATTGATGTGGGATGTATTAATGCCTTCCTTCCAACATATGTTTTCCCATTGACTCCAACTCATTGCTGTGGGGATAAGGTCTAGAGTCCTTTTTCAATACCTTAGGGTTTGCAGTCATTAGTGGAAGACTCCTTCGCTATCGATAGTGAAAATACATCAATGTCTCTTGATTGATAAATTCTCTTAAGTGTTCGACTTCAACTCATTTATTCACACTTGTTAGATTGTACTGGGGTACCTTGACTCTCATCATCATTATCAATGAGTTGTCTCGCGTTTGTTAACGATATACATCAATAAATAGTAAGCAAACAATTTCTCACAAGGTCGATTTTAGCTCATTTATTCCCATAGTTTAGAAATGTACCATGGAGGTCAGTGAAGACCTCGGGTTGCATCATCATTTTTTGGTTCACTTGTCAGTTCCTCCAGTTTGCTGCCAGTGACACCACTCACCTTATATGTTGTAATTCACCACATAAGCATCCTATATGATGGTAACCAAGTTGCATGCAGTACCATTATTCCACTTTTTGACTTGGTACTTTTGAGGATCATTTATGTGACATCAGTGATCAAATATCTACTTTAGCATCATTGATCAGTTCTTTTAAATGTGATGTTGTGACATGGCCTTGATATGTACTTTTACGGCCATGGATGATCCACTAATTATTTCTCAGTTTCCTTTGTACTTTTATACATATTGGATCCGCTCTACACTTGATATGCGGATTTTATTTACTATCTCTGAGCATGGGTATGCTTGTCTCAAACATGAGATTTCTTTCTAATCTCTTCCACTGGTTTGGCAGGCTGGAATCTGGTGATGTCCTCCCAAGTCCTTGCATGATTCTTTCTAGATAATTAATACATTTCGGTCATCCTGTACCCCTTTTGACCTCATATATTAGGGGGCATCTATTATAGCATCATTTATCACCTTTATATAATTGATGCTTTGAGTCATGGCCTGGGCAACCCTTTCCCTTCAGACGTGATCCATTTATTAAAAAACAAAAATATTTTAAATTCCATATGCGACTCTTCCCTTCAAAAAGTGCATGTGCACACGGTTCCAACTATACCCAACTTGCATATATGATTTAAAATATGAAAAAAAATAAAATCCCTATTTTTTTGGTGGGGTTTATGGGTTACACTAGAAGCCTACATAGAGGAGCCCATGGCCTAACTATATCCCAACTGAAGAAAAAAAAATCATATTTTGGGGTAATATAAATACACCTCATGGGAAGGCCTAAAGGGAGGAGAAAGATATGATATTGATATTATATCCAATTAGTCCCTGATCAAGTCTGATTTATCCCTGTGCCTCTTGCACTCCTAGCTACAGAAAACCCTTGTTTCCTCATAGAGATGTCCATATCCTTTATATGGCATAGATGGGTATGCTTTTGAAAGAGGATTGTTGAGGCTTGGGTTGGATAGATCCGGAAGAAGGTTTTACTTAGAGCTGTGGATGAATCAGGTTGTATTCTTCCACATTATTTTTACATTCATCAATAAAGAAGCTTTGTCTTGTTCCTGATGTTATGATCTTTATTATTTAACTCATGTTATGATCTAATTATGTATGATTTCATGATTTATACTTATATGCTTATATGATATAACATTTATATCTTTAACATGCTTTGAACTATTGCTAGTATATATGCTTTTATTGAATGAGTTGTAGGTTTTTAAGAATTGGAGGAGGCAAAGGGTTTGGACCCTACGGAAACATCCTCAAATGTAGGACCTTCGGGTATTATCTCCTCATCCTAATATAGTAGTTTAAGCATTAGTACTACTTGTTTTCTTGCTTCTTGTTGGTGTATGCCTTTTGATCTGTTGGGGTTATCAACCTAGACCCTAGGGTGTATTACTCCTGTAACACTAGTGCACCTCTCAGGTGATGTCCTTTGCCTATGCTATGATGAAAGAGCTCCCACATGCTCCCATGCATCCTGTATCAATCTATCAACTTCTCTAGTTCCCTTTCTCCCCTCTCTAGAAGATTTGTGTTGAGTACATGCCTCCACTCTACCTCATGTCTACTCTACTACATGTGCCTTCTCCACAACTTTTTGAAGCTCATCCTGAGGCTCCTCCTTTGGTGCTAGAAGCTCCTTCTTTAGTGGGATACTCAACTCTCATTCTAGAGAGCATCTCATAGACTTGTCCTCGTTGAAATTGACATCTATCCTTACAACTGTCATCCTCAGTGAAGGTAAATACACCTGGTAATTATGTGGAGTTTCAGTGTATCCTAAAAAAACTCCCAACTCTGTTTTAGGCTCAAGTTTCTTCCTCTAAACCTTGGATACATGAAAATAAACTGAAGCTCCAAAAGTTCTGAAATGATACACATCGGGCTTTCTCCCGGATGTTGACACTTAGGTTGTTCCCTTTGACTCCCAAGGGAATACGGCCGAGGTAACCACAAACCAGTCTTTGGACTGTAGGTCCTAGCCTACCTGTAGTCATAGAGGGCTCTCTCTGTGGGATTTAGCTTTGTTTAAGGGATGAATTTAGGGTAGATATGATGTACATGGGTTTTGTTTGAGTTTGGTGGGATGGTTGATTTATTCAGCAGAGTTGGCATGCAAAGTGTAAGAAGTTCAAACCATTGGGCATGGAGTCCATGAATGGGAACTGATGGATGTGCTTTCTTTGGTAGAAGAGGGGAATATGGAGTAGGATAGCTACACATGGCACAATGATTTATGCTGGAACAAAGATGAAATGGAGGTGAGGGGATGAGAGGCAGTTAAGAATTCCCTCATCCGGCCAAAGAGGGAAAGTGGACGAAGGCTGAATAGGGCAATGAAGAATTCCTAGACAACATTCATATGTGAAGGAAACAACTTAAACATGTTTAATTAAAAATGCATATTCATCACTGATTCAGAGGAAAACATAGAGAAGTTACAAGAATTGAGAACAGAGAGCATGAAAACCAGTTTTGTTCTAATCTTTCTTCTTGCAACTTAGATTATGATATATAGATGATACAGGTACATATAAACTAATAAAAAGAGGGAGGAAAGACTTATTGGACCATGAGAAAGAACGAGAATTCCATATCAAGTTCTTCAGCCATTAGATGCACAACCAGCCAGTTCAGATGCAAACATTCTAGCAATCTTTGATTATAGAAGCTCTTAACATTTACAGCGCAAGTCTAGAATGAGAAAATACAACCAACCAACCCTTATTACATTGTTTAGGGCTGTATTTATAGGCAAAATATATACAAAAATAAATTTGATAGAAGATCTTAGGAAATAACTCCAATTTAACCTAACTTCTCTTGCAAGTAATGTAAAAAATATCTATTTAATGCTGCACTGGGGGTAGTTGCTTCAAAAATGAGGCTATGTGGCGTCCTTTGGTAGCTCTGTTGTCCAATCTGCAATAACTGTGCCTTCAATCTATTATCTACACCTCTTAGTCGGTTCTACTACTCTTAGGTGGTTGTGATTATTATTAAATTTGATATGACTCAGCTTTAATGGCCTTTAACTCTGTTCTAATACTCTTTAACATTGAATCAAGACTCTCTTTCTTTGCTGATCCTCTTTAAACTGCTAAATCGCCCCTTTTATCGCTTTCGGGCAAAAATAACTGCTGCAGACCATGCGCGGGACTAAGGCTTTCCATTTTGGCCATTTTTTCTTAACGATGTGCGATTACCGCTAAGCGCTAATCGTGCATCAAAAACTGCCTCCGATTTTCATTTCGGGCTTCCTAAGCAACGATTTCGCCTTTCGTGCTTTTTCTTCGGCGGTGACGTTAGCATGACACCAGCGGTGGGACCCAGTACGACAGATGACATCAGCGAGGTGACGTGGTGCTTACGTCACACAGGGGGAAGCGGTATCCGGTTTCATGGCACACCGCTTTTGTGCACAGGTGGTTTGGGAGGAGGGGGATCCGCCACAACCGAGAGGGTGATGCATGGCGGGAGTACAATGGGAAAACCGCCCATATTTCAGACGCTAACCATCGACAGGTTCAGAAGGGAAAAGACCCGCCCACCATAGATCTAGGGCGCGGGCAATCAGACGGATGGCGGAACAGAGAAGGCGGCGAAAGGATAAGGGACGGGGCCCGCGACGCCTGTATTAATTATTTAATTTTGGCGGGGGGGGGGGGAAACTTTAATAAAGTGGGTTTTTTCATTTGGGTTTGCGGGTTATGTGCGTCGGTTAGAGTTTAATGTTTATTTAGACCTTTAAACATTAAATCATTGACAATGCAGGTGGAGGGGGAGGGTTAGGTTTATAGATGAAAGAGGGGGGTCCAAGGTTATTACTTTAACCAGGGGTTAAAGTAACTCCGGGTTTAAGACGCAGAAGGGTTTATATTAGTCCCACATGGACCAATATCTCCCAAACCATGTTACATAGCTATAGTGCTATAGGGTGGGATATGTAATATTTTTGGGATTTTATATAGTTTTAATAGCAAATAGGGGATAGGGAAATGGTTTAGGGAGCTAAATAATAAAGTTAGGAGTTAATATGAATCCATGAGGTGAAGTGTAGGGGAAAAGTGGAGGGATAACAGGATTGGTTGGGCAGATCCCAAGGTCCTCAAGGGGATGTTAGTGAGTGATTTGGGAAATAAGAAGAAGGGGGAGTTAGAGATGCCTTGCTTGATCTGATCAAAACGAAAAAGTGCCTCAAAACTGTGATATGGATAAATATAACACTTGAAAACATGAAATGGATCACATAGCTTGATTTTTGCAACCACAAAACTACTTACCCAGCCTACTTTACCTAGCATTTTTTCTTCTTTTGGTTTGGGTGCACTTGAACTAGCAAACCCAACTTTCAACTTTTTTCTTTTTACTGGCCTCCTATCTACATCTATACTATTTCATCCAGGGGCTCAGATTAGGCTGTTGAGCACCCTTGCTTCTCTACCTATCTAAGAATCTGCCAAGATTAAGCTGTTTGGACAGATAATGATTCTCTATATTCTGCAACAGGAAATTGAAACCTAGGGAGACCAAGATTAAGCCATTTGGACCTCCCTTTAACTGAAAATTCTTCAAAAATGGAATAATTCATCAAAATTAGGATACAGCAGAGGCACTGAGACTAGCACACTCTCATGGACACTTCTTTGGCCTCAGTAGCAAATATGGAACATTGCAGTATGCAAAGTATGACATATTTGGTATGTAGAAATGTCGATCATGAAAGATGAATACCTACTATGAGCAGGATGCTAACACTATTCACTCATTCATTTGATCATGATTTTGATTCATCCACTGTTGATCTTTCTAAGTCACCGATCTCCCTCCGCGATGTCGACTCTTGAGGTGCTACAAAATTGCCCCTCCCAAAAGCAGGCTCTATTATCAGCAATAGGTGGGATTGACCCAATGGATTCCAATCTTGTATCTTTTAATCATAAAGGATACGACCCTCAGCTGCCAGCTCAACTAGCTTTCCTCATTCAAGTGAAAGCCCTCAACAAAACTGTTCATAGAACGATTATTGATGAGGGGGCATCCATATGTATCATGTCGATGAGTTGCTAGAAAACTCTAGGGTCTCCATCTTGTCACGATTGTCGACGAAATTGAAAGCATTTGATGGACGAACATACACCCCGTATGGAATACTAAGTAACTTGCAAGTTGAATTGGGGGGAAAAACAATAGAAATCGATGTTGAAGTCATCGATGGAAACCTCTATTACAACATCCTACTAAGAAGACCCTGGATATATGCCATGGCAACCCTTGTGTTGACCTACTTTAGGAAAATTGCATTTCCTTCCCAAGGAGGAATTACAATCATCGACTAACAAACTTTTCTCCCCAACAGTTCGCAAGTTACGGGAAGCATTCCGATGATCCATGGAAGCCCTAGCATGCTTCACAATATCGGAGTAGGCCTACTAAAAGATCCCACATTAATGGGAACCTTTACCCTACAGCCTCCAACAAATTTGGCGGAAGTGGCTAATGTAGGAACTTGCAATATGATATCTTCCATTCAAAAGATGTCAGAAAATGATGTTAAAATGGATCATTCGCAAGTTTTTCCTCTAACCCCATTGGAAATATTATAGCAATAAATGTTTTTAGCATGGGAGGCAAACCCGCATCAATGCTCATCAAGCGTTTGGATAGATAGGTCTAAAGAATATGGCACCCCTTCAGATCCTTGGTCGCAAGTACACTCTACAGACGAAGGAATCATTCAATCGATGATGATTAATGGGGCACCATGGGAAGATTACCATCATCATTCCCATCTTCTTAACTGGAAAGAAGATAATTTCGGCAACCTACACCATCCTTTAGTATTTGACTTTCTGAAAAATACTGTAAATACGGTGGATTCCGAGAGAAACCTATCCAATATCGAAGAGACTACTGCCATAAATATCTCAACCAAAACAGTTGTTGTAGAGAATATTCATGTTGGAAAATCTTGTTCTTCTTCAGAACTAGAAATATATACCACTTTCTTTTGCGAGTTTAGAGGTGTCTTTGCTTGGTCATATAATGAAATGCCGGGTATTGACTCGAGCATAGTTGAACACGAAATTAAGATGTATCCAGATGTCAAACCGGTACGACAACGACTATGGCAGGTGCACCCCAAGAAAGTCGTTGCCATCAAGGCAGAAGTTGAAAAACTCCTCCATGCTGGTTTCATTTACCTCGTTCCGATGACCAATTGGGTATTGAATATTGTTCCTGTGATGAAAAAACAAGGAACGATTGGAGTGTGCATCGATTACAGGGATGTAAATCAAGCTTGTCCAAAAGAAAACTACCCTACACCCTTTATTGACCAGATAATTGATGAATGCGCCGGATGTGAAATCTTTTCATTTATGGATGGATTTTCTGGGTATAATCAAATAAATATCGGCCCACAGGACCAGTCAAAGAATGCATTCATTTGTCCATGGGGCACATTCACATATCGCAAGCTACCCTTTGGTTTGAAGAACGCAGGGGCAACTTTTCAGAGAGCAATGAACTATGCTTTCCATGAAATCAAAAACATTGTTCAACCATATCTCGACGATCTTCTAGCTCATTCACGAAAGCGGACCGATCATCCGCGCCATTTGAGAGTGATATTTCTACGTTGCCGACATTACAAGATACGACTCAATCCACACAAATGCGTGTTTTGTGTCAGTTTTGGTCATTTACTTGGCTTCGTGGTCTCAAAGGATGGGATTCATCTCGACCCATGCAAGGTTCAGGAAATCATCGATTTGCCTCCACCTTCAAACTTGCTTCAGATTCAAAAACTCCAAGGGAAAGCAAATTTCCTCAGGAGGTTCATTCCAAATTATGCCGAACTAGCTAAAGGTTATACTCGTCTATTGAAAAAAGAAGTACCCTTCATTTGGGATCATGTCGCGCAAGCTTCCTTTGATGCTTTAAAACAATCTCCAATACAAGTGTCATTAATGTGTGCTCTTGATTATCAAAAGGAATTTAACCTATATCTGACTGCAGCAGATACAACCATAGTGTTACACAAAAATATTGTCACCATGACTAGTTGCAGTCAGTATGGGTCTATCATCACTTATACTTTCCTCCTAAGCAAGTCTCAGACCTCAGCTCTTCATGTTAAGCTTTGTAAATGAGAGAAAGACATTAAAATCAATAAAGCGCTGGTTCCGCACTTTCTCTCACTTTTCCCTGCGGGCCCACACCCTTTGTTCATGTTACCTGCATATCTGCACGCTCTGTTTGTAAAGGCGCAAGTTTATTCTAAAAACTCACTTTGGGTTAATTCTAGATGATTCTAGAAGGAATTTTGACGTGGATTGTTCGCTCCAAAGTGGTTTATGCATCCCAAAAGAGAAGGAGCTAATCCCTTGTTAGGAGGAGCTATCCATTTGAAGGAGGATTCTATCCCTTTGAAGGAGGACCTAGTAACTTTCCTCCATTGCACTATAAATTGAGGCATTGGGTTAGCGGCTAGAGAGGTTAGAAGCTGAACATTTTTGAGGGTAAATGCTGGTGAAATCAAGACTTCCTAGTTGAGCTTAAGAGGAGAGATCACATACCTTTTTGGCTTCATTGGGAGTGAGTGAAGCTTGTCAAAGTAGAGGAGACTTCTTGTTGGACCCTGGGAGGAGCTTGTATAGCGTCAAGGCAAAGGTTGTAAAGTTCTTCTTCTTTTGAATTAATATAATCAGACTCATTTTTCTCAACAAGTATCTCATGTTATTTGTTTCATGGACTCCTTGACTTTCATGTTAAATATGTTTTATGATATTGGCTTTTCAGGTGCTATTTAATTTGTTTGCCTTGTTTGTTTTTGCAGGTTCGCGACAAAGGAACTCATTTGGATCAAAGGAGCGAAGGCATCCCCAAACTTGCGTTGGACATAAGGTAGGCCTTAAACACACTTGTTTGCCATTATTTTTAAAAGCACATTTAGAGAAAGATAGTGTCTGGTTGGTTTGCTTGTCATTAGGTCTTCTTTAGATTCTAGGAAGGTCTATCTTGTCCGCAAGATCGACTCATTCCGCTTGACATTATCATCAATTTAGAGAAAATCATGAAAAGCTCTTAAAAGATAAATGATGCATTATTTTCTTTGAACTAAATGAAAACAATCCATATTCTCATAAGACAAGGGAATTCAATAATTCCTTCCTTTAAATATATATATAACAAGAGACCTAACTAATTAATAAGTCACTTGCATGCATTATCTCTTATTTCACATAAAATATCCTTTCAATTTAAGAAAAGAAATAAAATTACCTATAAGTAGAACCAATTTCTTTACGAACTTTAACTTCAAAGTCTTTATAACAACTTCAAAGTCTAGGGGAATCATACCCCTTGAATTTTATTCCATTTCTTTCCATTTCCCCATTTGGATTCGAACACATTAGAGGTCTTGTTTCACTCATTTGGCCTCTTTAAATAAATAAGTTATTCCAAGTATTTTGACTTCTTTCATTCAAATATCAAACTTGAATAAATTAGATAAGATTATCCTACTAATTTCAAGGGAATTTATAGATGATCATGACAAAAGATATGGAATGGTCATGTGTGGAAAACTAGAATTTTCCGACACTGAAGGTTGATTTTAGGTTTGTTATCCTTGAAACCATTAAAGACCATTCACCAAACTCTATTGCACTTCGACACACATTGTCTTGAGTTGTTTTCCTCCACTTACTCAATATGAACTATATGAATAATATTCATTAGGTGACGTTTGGTTAGTGAGGCAAGCCTATTAAAAAATCCCTCATGTTTGATCTCATATTGGATTGAGCTTGTCCCAAACATATCCAATTTAGCTTCATCGCTGCAATAATTAATTATTAATAGGTATAGTGAACTCCTAGATCCACATAGGACTAGAATGTTGGGAATCTTCGAGGGAGACTAGGCTCATGGGGGCTTGTAAACCTATAACTAATCAAATCCACTTGTTTTTATGCATAAAACGGAAATTTCATTAGTATCAATCATAGAAATATTTTTTAGTCAACCATCAGAGGGGCACATGTTTGTTAGTTTTATGGTAGGGTTTCATTTTTCACCATGGGAGGAGTATGAGAAGTATATGAATGATCCATATTATATATTTATATTATTTTCCATCCATCTTGATGACTTT
Source organism: Pinus taeda (assembly GCA_000404065.3). Taxonomy (NCBI): domain Eukaryota; kingdom Viridiplantae; phylum Streptophyta; class Pinopsida; order Pinales; family Pinaceae; genus Pinus; species Pinus taeda. The sequence continues at coordinate 77,500 of APFE030233821.1, forward strand.
AGAGTGAACTATTTTTAGGAAGTATCTTATAATGAAATTTTTACCATTGTGTCCCAATATGGAGAATTGTGGTCTAAAACTTTCTAATTTAAGATATTAGACAAAGTTTTATGGGATCCAAAAAATATTAATTTATTCTGAACCCATTGGAGCTACTATAAACTCAAATTCCTTTCCAAAAATTTAAAAATACTTGAAATTGATTCTATATAATATTATGACACTAATAAAATGACTTTCCACCTAATTTGAGCTGACACCACTTCAACCTCATTACTAATGGAAAATGGACTAACTATATGGCGAATATACATAAGACTCCCGAAGGTTCAAATTGGTAGATCTAATTAAGAGTTGGAGTCAAACATAACCCCTAGTTTGTTATGAATTTATGCTATAACTAGGCCAATAGGAGAAGAAGGGATTTCGTTCTACTTAAGTACATTTTGTTCTATAATAGAGAAAAGTAACTAGGATTCGATAGAAAGAGAGAAGAAGAGAGGAGGGTTTGTATTATGTAGCATGTCATGGGACATATGTGTCATGTAACTCCATATAGAGTTCCTTCTCCTTTGTATTTTCATTATTTCCATTCTTAACAAAAGAGGGCATAGCAACCCCACCTTCCAGCTAGCTCTTCTCCTAGAAGGGTTTCCCAAAGAATGTATTGGTGTTTAGTTTGATTGGTAGGTGCTTATATTTCACTATTATCTATTTTACGTGTTTTATCTATTACATGCATAAACAACAAAATCATTAATATAAAATTTATCATCTTAATGAATTAACCCTTCATAGTATAGGGTTTCCTTTATTTTAATAGATTTCTTATGACAAATTGTCTAGTAATATCCATGGTAGTTTACATATCATACTGGTATCATATCATGTTTCTTTGGGTATTTATGGCAAGTTATAGGGGATACAAGAAATGATTTTGCAAGAACTCGTAAAACACCAAACATGGCCAATGAATATGTTTATAATAACCCTATGTTATGAAACCAGCTCACACAAGATAGAAAAGATAGATCAACGACTTCGAAATCAGCCCCTTCGAGGAGGAAACCTCCTTTACATTACACAAACGAATAATTTTTAAATGATACAAATGCCAATACCTACTTTCTATATATAGGAGTCTTAGTGGTCCCAATATAATCAGAGCCTAGATAACAATAATATTGTAGGGGCACAACAATAACAATAGTGGGCTTCTATGGGTTACAATAATAACAACATGGGAACTACATTGGCACAAAAATACCATAAGGGGGTTGCACTAATAACAATAAAGGGATACACTAGTAGTATAGGGACTTCCCCTCTCCTTCAAAAAGTGTTGTCCACAACGCTTGACTAGTTCTGGATGCTTTTGTATAAAATTCTCGTCCTCCCATGTTGAATCTTCAATGGGTAAGTTCTACCACTTGATGAGATACTCTGAAATTGATCGATTTGGTAGCTGTCAGTTTCTTGTTTCCATGACTGCTTCAAGTTTAAATATGATTTTTTCTTCCTCGTCAAGTCATGAAAATATTGTTTGAACTAGGACCTTAACACCTATAACCTTCTGTAAGCATGAAACATGGAAAATTGGGGGCACTCGGGAAGATGTAGGAAGCTCCAATTTGTATGCCATAGTAACAATATTTTGCAACACTTTATAAGGACCATAGTACTTTGGTGATAATTTGTTATCCTTCTTAGCTTGCTTGAGGGACATTTGTTTGTATGTTTGTAGTCGTAAAAATAACCAGTCGCCTTTGTCAAAACTTCTTTTGCTGCGATGTTGATCGTCGTGTTGTTTGATTCAATTCTGCGCGAAAGTGAGGTTATCCTTTTTCTTCTTGATATGTCCTTCTATTTTTAAAGTTTGAGGAGTGGTAATTCCTCACAATGATTTACAAGATATCGTCGGATATGCCTTCGACTAACCGTGATGCCAAGCAACCACTAGCATGGCGGTTAGACCAACCCGCTAGCCCGGCTGTCATGCCAGCGGTCACTTGGCGACATGATTGGGCGAGGGCATCAACCTTGTGCACACAAAGCTATCTTTGTGGAAAAGATCATTGCACTTTCATGGTCCCAAGGCCAATGGGCCATGCCACTACTCCAATCGCCATGCAAGTGATCACTTGGCACCATTGGTAAGCAGGGGCATCAACACCTAGTGTGTGGGTAGAGTCAATGCCATGACTTAGCTACAATGTTAAGGGGCCACCGACATGGTGGCTCGAGCAACCCACAACTCGAGCCATTATGCTAGTGACCCCTTAGCATCGTGGCTAGGTTGGGGGTCAATTTTGGAATCGATTCCCACCACCATTGTGTGGGCGGGCTTGATTTATGAAATCAGCCCCCTACACCAATTTTTATTTTTAGGATTTTTTTCTTTTCAAGTTTTTTTTCTTAAATCTTATTTTTGATGATTTTTAATTTTAAAATTAATTTTTTAATTTAATTTTTGATAAGTTTAATTTTTATTA